>SWBH01000124.1:0-19855 GCA_024195465.1 Aureobasidium sp. EXF-8845 | reverse complement strand
GTCTAGTGGCTAGGATTTCTCGCTCTCATACCGTTCGAAAGAACAACTAGGTCCGAGGAGGCCGGGGTTCAATTCCCCGTGTCGGAATCTTCTTTTGCTCTTTTGCCTGTCAGAGAATACTCGACTCGCCGCTCGGCATTTGTGAAAAAGAGTTCAGCCGCAAGCGAATTTAATCTCAGCCTTTGCGCCTCTTTTTACAATTTTCCAACGCAGAAATCCTCCGAAGGATCTAGTGTGTGCAGTCTTATTTGGATGTTCCTGTTGTGATACAGCACGAATACGTCAAGATGATGTTGATATTGTGATGTTAATCTATTGAGTGTGATCTGTGTTGGTCGCGTGCATGGTCGCGTGCGCAGGCACTGAGGTCTCGTGTTTACCAGCAGTGATCTTCACACAACAAACACAAGAAGCTAGCGCAAGTTTTGCAAGTTGCCAAGTTCTTCCAAGAGCTATCAGCAATTTCATAGTAGGACACTGTAATGATTTGCTTTGCGACATTAATCAAATTATCGCGGCGGCGCTGCTCATGCTTCAACGAGCATAGGAGTCGCCTTTCATGCAGAAGACTTGAGTCTTTCTTGTGTCACACGCACATCTGGAGTGTTCGCCGCAAGTGCAGGGTATGCAGCTGCAGCTCGACGACTTGCAGTTGCACGCGAGCAACCTGGCTCGGATAAAATAGGTTGTCCGCGAAGGATAAGCGAAGGATGTGATGATCCTTAGACAACCAATCCTGCGCAATCGAGGTTCCTCGAGAATGGGAAGATCGTCGAGAAGGAAAGACCTGTGGATCGAAGATTCCCCCTGAGGAGTTTTGCCGGGCTTCATCATGATTGCATGACTCGGTGCGAAAGTGTCCTTGTTTGAAGTGCTGTATTGATCTCTTGGTGGGGCTAGCAAGCTGAGCGTTGACAGGAAACTACGGTTGACCTGCTGGAAACGAATGTCCGTCTGCAAGATTGCTTGAAACCCTTAGATCTTTTGGCTCAAACGTAGTTGAGATCAAAGCCTCTAGGGCCCATCTTTCGAACGAAGAAATATTGAGACCGATTTCTCAGGGTTCTCGCTCGAAGCTCATCCTATCAGGCCACATCTTGTTGAAAAAGCTCACCAGTAGCTCGTCGATGCGGTCTCGAAGTTTACCAGTATCCTTGATGTCGTCGTTAAGACACAAGAATGTCAGTGGTCCTTCAGCCCAACCCATCCTGGATCTCCAATCTCCAGTATTCGACATGGATAAGCCCTCTTGGTAAATCTCCTCATCTTTCTGTACCTTGACTTCTACCTCGTTCATTTTGACCTCAAGGTCGCTAGCTCTTTCGACTTTGTACAAATCACTTTCGACTGAGCCAAGGACGTATGAGTATCTCTGAACGAGTCGAATGCACCAGGTTCGGAGGGTCATGTCAGGTGTGAGAGAGCCCTTGGGTATGGCATTTGTGATTGAGAAATCAGTCGTCGTCCAGTCTGAGGTCAGGGGCAGATGTGGCGGGCTGGTGATAGTATCTGTATGAACTTCCGAGTCTGTTCCAGCAGTATGTTCTGGCAAGAACTTGTCGATTCCGGATACTCCGCTCGCACCGATCAGGGCGGTGATGATGCAATCGCCGCATTTGGGGGTTTCAAAAGCTATACGCTTGAAGAACTCGCTGGCGGATTCATCTTTCGAAGATGCACCAAAGCAAGTCGAGCGATTGATGACACATGCTTCGGCGGCGGAAAAGCTGGGGTCTCTGATAGGCAGCGATTTGTCAAAGGGGTCGCTGACTGATGTGTCGTTTCCAAGAAGACCCTTTGTGAGATCTGGGTAGCCATGTCTGGCTCTGTTCCAAGGCCACGTCCAGTCGACATACGCTAGCGCATATCCGTCTTTACTGGAAAAGGAGTATTCAGTCGAAGTCGGTATGCTGATGTTCGCTTTCTGGAAGACACTGGCGTTCAGGATTGGAGCCCGGACTGGCATGCGAACAGTGAGACTAGAGCTCGATGACGAAACATTACCAGCCAAATCATTCCACATACGACCTTTCGATTCTGTGGACAAATTCCCGCTTCTTCCGCCCCATTTCGCGACTGCCCATGTCCAGAGTAAGGCTTCACGATGACGCTCTACCACGTACCAGGACCCTAGGAAAACTGCCTGAACGGATGCTGGAACGTCATCCTGTGCACGGAACCGCGAAAGTGGTGTATCATTGAAAGCCTCAGGGAAGGTCTGAGCAGCTTCTCGGAGTAGCGGAAGCCATAGAGTCCTGGGGTGGTGGGTGATGTAGTAGTAAGGACGTAGTGCAAAGCGTTTACCGAGAACCCAAGCAGCGCGCTTGATGCCGGGCTCTTCACCAGCCGGATTGATAGTTCGCCAAAACGTCTTTTCCGCTGGCAAATACATGCTTGTAAATCTCGTGAGTGTTTTGATGACTGGTCCGTATAGCGGAGTCGTGAAGTCTGACACAGCGAGTTTTCGCAATGTGAAGAAGTCGTCATTATAGTAGACAAGCTGATCAGAAGCCACACGGTCGATGTTCTGAATTTGAGCCTCCACAGCAAGTGAGTTGAAAGTTGGAAGAACGTCCTCTCTCCAGTCTTGGGTTTCCAAGGACGTCAAATTGATTCCAGAACTTTGCATGGGTTTGAAGTAATCTGCATCATGATGCACTACAATGCTGCTTTTGCCGGAGAGTGCCTTTTCCTTTTCAATCCAGGTTGGTATTTGTCCAGTCATGACATCCTCGGTCCTGTTCGGATGGCGATATGCACTGGCCAGTATATGAAGCCTCTGCATGGTATCAGTGCCCAGAGATGTCAAGGCGGAGCGCATTGAATATAGTAGTTCGTTGTGTTCAACATATCTGTGAGCTGCGTCCATCTTCATGGCTTTCTGAGGTTTGTATTGTTGACGTGCAGCAACCTGTAGGGGATCTGAGCCATTAACCCATGCCCATACTCCATCTACCTTGAGACCCTCGCTGAGGTCTGTTCCAGTACACGCAGGTCCCCACTGATGATGTGCAATCCATTCTTCCACACACTCGTCACTCATAGAACTGTAGGCCTTAATGTGTAGAGGTTCACGGCTCGCCGGACCATGGTCTACATCCGGAAGAGTATGGTGTGTTGCATCCTCCTGGATTTCGTACGTGGGTTCGCCCAATTGTATTTGAGTTTGTGGTCTGGCGACAAAATAATGTATGTGAACAAAGAGCATCCAGGCGAAGATAGTAGCAAATACGAAGGTCACCCTAAGGAAGGACGACCTGCGTCTTGGGAACCATAACGAATGAGACATGAGCCGGGTCGAGCCTGCCGTGCGGACGCTTCCTCGTTCGAGATTGTTTGTTGTCCACGTAGAAGGAGCGAATGAATGCTGTCTGTTGGATCCTAGTTCAAGGCATAGGTATGGTTTCTCCAGAATCGATCCTCCACGAAGTACCAAAATCACAGAGCGAAAGGAGAAAGAGGAGGAACCAGATTTGTTTCGCACGGGTCGCGTGTCTCCATGCCTTAATAGGATAGATAGCAGGCACCGACTTAAACTCCAGCCGCTCGTTTCATTTGCGCAAATTGAGTTTCACCGCCGAAACAGCCGAAGAATTGTGCCATGTGGCTCCATGTGGAGCCCACGAGTCATGCCACTGACTCGAGTCATGCGAATTTCATATCGAAACACGCTTGTCCCGGGTAATTGGATCAAAACATGTGTGTGCTAGACTTTGTTTTTATTATTTTGATTATAGCTACATATGGAGAGTGAAACACTGAAAGCTCGATAGGATGCTTAAAGCTTGAAGTACATGTACATTGGAGAAATATTAGAGAGATTCATTTGACCCTGATTCTTGGTTCAGATTTCAGAACAACACGAACTCCTCGAGATGTTCTTTTGTTTTGCCGTTTGGAGAATCCAGACTTGGGTCTGTGGGAACAAACATCTAGATCCTTCCTGATCGTCAAACTCTCGTTTCCCAGACCCGCTAAGTGTTCAAATAAAATGCAGAGTATGGTCCTCTCGCATGGTCCTTCACCCTTGAGACTACGAAATGGATGTATAGTCGATCGTCGTCACAGTGGGTAGATTTGAAGTTGTTCTGTACGGCGGGACGCTTTCTAATTATTTTCAAACTTCCTGACTCTTCAATCAGGGTCTTTGATCAACCTCATCGAATGACCCTGTTATGCTCCTTTCGTTACCCCTTGTGTTCACGCATATGTGGTGGAGATTTAACAAGGGACTTGTAGAATGATACCTAACACCTCGGATTTCCGTAGAACTGGCGAAAATGGTGTAAGATTGTAGACATTCGCCCGCACGATCACGAGAAGTAAAGCTCCGGCGCATAAATGCTTGCGTTTCCCCTCATCGGTATGGTAGTGTTGCCGAACTGGAGGATGACCATGTCTCTCGCAAGGCAGTGTTTCGCTCATTAACTGTATGGTCTGTTAGTTTTACCGCCTTCGTGTTGAACCAATCTGGCCTGACTAGTGATGTATGGCAAGTTAAACGCGGTTGTGCAGATTGAATCTCAACCAAAAATAGCTCCTGATGTACTCGTGTCTTGATATGCACGCATATAAGATCGGTTCCGCACTCCTCCATCCACTCCGTGAGCTGTCTTGCGTCAGCTTCCTTTGCCGTCACGTATCTGGCAGCCAAGACCGACTGGCTATTTCTTTGAAAGTTGACCACGGCTAGCTTGAATTTGGCACAGTTGCGTGATCTTTCTTCGATGTGGATCTCGATACTTCTGGCTCTCTGCAACAGTGCGAAGGATCTGGTCATCGACCTTGTCCTTCTCTACACTAGGAAAGCCCAAGCAATAGCCTAAGAATTCTTTCAGAGCCTTGTTTGATTACTTCGAAGGACAGCTCGGCCAGGATACCAGACTGCGAGATGCGTCCCTGATCTGCGTGCAAGTACCGAGTAAGGCGAAGGTCTTTCTGCATGAACTTTCAAACCCCTCGAGCGTTTTGTGAGTAGATCATAAAAGCCATGGTAGTCAGAGATGATGAGAAGAGGAAGTCGTAGACGGTTCTGGAGGGCGGATTATCTTGCTGGTAACATGGTGCTCGATACCGCAAGATCTCTGGAGGGCAACACGGTAACCGTTCTTGATCACGCAGATACCTAAAGGGAGGGTAAGGTTCGGCAGCTATATTAGGACAGATCTTGGGTGCCCAAGGACAAATTAGCGTAAACTTGCCTGCTGATCAGGGTTGCGCTTGAGCCACTAATGATCTTTGGGTCCAAGCCAGCTCTAGTGCGTCGGTTGTAAATAATGTCCGTAGTGTCGGTATGGACGATAGTACAATGGTTCCACATGGGTTGGTGATGACAGAGACGATGTCGATGCTGCTGTTCAGGAGCAGATGCTGGCCCGCCAAAGAAGTGGTTCGTCACTTACTTGCGACGGCCACCGCGATCGCGGCTTGGGCTGAGCCAGCGGGATAGACCTAGTCAGGGGGAAGGAAGGCGGAAGCGACGGCGACGCTACTCCTGGTCATTGGCGTCGAGTCTCGGGTCCAGCATGGAGGCCGGGGCGGGCAAAGGACACAGACGAGCATATGTGTCGTCCGGATCGCTCGTAAATGGAAGAGCTAAGAAGGAGATCGGCAACGTCGCACTCTGGCTGTTTATGACGCTATCGCACAGATAGGGGAGAACTGTAAACATCTCTAGGCCCTAAATATCTCATAGTAGGTACAGGTTTGTGGAGTCTCTCATGAAGGTATAGATTTTTTTGAAAGGGGCCATTACAGCCGCGACCTATCAGCACGACATCGTGCATGGGATGGCTCTCAGCAAGACGCGCAACATGGCTCGGCCACGGAAAAGTCATGGTCTGTGGCTTCTATGGAGTGAAGTCGTCGTTAGAATGATTGATCTTAAGTTGGCCTTGCGGCTTAAGAGTGTCGCCGGGTCTAGGAGAAGCAGAAGTTTCTGCGAGAGGAGCAACTGCCGTAGAGACCGAGGCAGCCGTGTTGAGAGACGGCTTTGTCGACTCATGCTAAGGAGCCGCCAGACGTAGTTGACACTCACGCGCGGCAGCGAGTGTGTCAAGGAAAGCACTGCCTCCAGTGTCGGCAGTGTGTATACCATGCTGCCCCTAGGTCATGCATACGAGACCGCAGGCAGCCAAGTCAAACTGTAGTTGACTGTCACGCTATTCAGCGCGCAGATAGAGAGGAAGATCGTCCTCTTTTAGTGGTGTCAGGCTTGCTAACACAAGGCTCTTATTGACGTGGTGTACGCGTTCTTGTGACTGGTCGTACTCTACCCTAACCCAAGCCATGGAATTCTCATCGAGGCGAGAGGTATTGGGAACAATGGGTGTTAGTCCGTGTAACGCGCGAGCGCGGATCAGATGTACGATGTGCTGCGCGCTCTGTTGATCGTCTGTCACAGTGGCGATATGATGTGGTATGTTGGTGTTGCGGCTGATGCTGCTGATGTAGTGGTCTATAGATGATGCAGGCCAGTAGTGTGTGATGAATTAAGGATATTGTTTGTCTGTGGCGCCTGTGTGAAACTTGAGCCTTTGCTCGACATTAAACCGGTGAATAAATGCGGCGGAGATGATGCCAACAGGGTCAGAAGGTACACCAGAGATTGCATCTGGAACAGCAGTGGTGGGTTCGAGAAAATACTCAACAGAGTATAATGTTCTGCAAGGTCCTCACATCTGTCTCTTTCGAAATCCGAGAAAGATGACAGTATGTCTTGCTTGATATGAGAATGCCAGTAGTGGGCAAGTAATTGGTGAGGACGATCGAAATGCCAGTAATAGGGGTCTCGTTCTGAACAACGATAACAATCTGGTAGGTCTTGGTAGGACTGGGAAGTGGCGGTCGAGGAGGGCGACTCGGATCCCTTTCTGTGTATCTTTTGCGAGGGAGCCAGGATTTTGTTCTGGGCGCCTTCGTTGTTTCTTTCTGTCTATACCGGTTGGTCGAGATCAATCATGTTGAAGAGATGAACACTTCTCAACTCTGCGATCACAGCTTGGGCCGAACTGGCGCGATAGATACGGGAAGGGCCTCCTCAGCTTGTTCAACTCTGTACTCTCTGATGGAGGGTAGAGCGGTTAGTTATATTGGTGACATCAGCATCTTGAGCCGCGGAAGCAGAGGATATATCCAGTAACTTGTGAATGTTTTGGAGCTCACTACTTCTAGTCTTCAAGTCATCGACGATGGACTGAATCATGACTCCAATGTCTTCTTGACCTGAGATGCCGAGAGCTCTCCTCAGCGGCTCGATGACAGAGCGGATTTGCTATGTGGTTTGTTCTTGCGTGTGAAGGTATTGGTCGACATAATCAGAGATCTCGACGTCTTGAGGGATTGAATGGGCTGCCCTGATCGCTTCCAATCGTTCGTACAGGTCCTTCAACGTAGCGATGATGCCCACTTCAGGTCGCTGATTCGTATCAGCAATGCCAACTGCACCGAGATCGTGGGAATCTCTGGCAGCGTCTTAAGCCTGGGTGAGATCTTGTTTGAGGGCTCGAGAATCCTCTAAAGCCTAGTCTATATACTGATAGGGTATTATGCTGTTATGCGAGTGACTAACGAATGCCTCCATGTCCTGCGCGGCGATACGCACGACCTCGTGGAAACGGACGCCCTCGACCTCGCGAGTCTCTCTCACGATCTCTTCTGCCTGCTCGGCCTCAGATTCTTCATAGAGCTCTCTAGATGTTTCCCAGTCGGGATAAGTGTTACGTGAGAGTTTGTCATAGAGAATATGGTAATATAAGGTTGTTGTTACCAGAGCAGCGTCTGAGTTGTCTCAATGCCCATTAATACGGTAGCAAGTATATTGCGGGAATGTTGCGTTCTACCTGCCTCACGAGCGCGGCCTCTGGGAACGACAGGGTCGAGGGTCAGAAGCTTGTTTGAGAGTCGTATCCCCATGTAGAACGTTGATACAAACTCGCACTGGATTGGCTTGTCTCATCGCTGACAACACGTGGACCCAACTAGATCATACGGATGCAATAGTCGTTTTATTTGCGATGGAGTTTTGCTTCGAGGGGTTACACTTATTACCGTAGAACGGGCACATCGTATGCAATAGTTTGTTGCATGTGTTGTACTTGATGCTGTAGGTTCTGAAGCAACTGTAACATCTGAATGCCTCTAAAGTGAGCATTTACGCCGCCCTGGTACTGACGTTGTTCCAGACGGCTGATGCGGGTTTCAGATTGATGTGTCAAGACGACTTGTGCAACCTTAACAGAAGGTTTACGATTGTGTGAATCAGAGGGACTTAAGCTACCTCTTTGACCTATAACAAATCCCAAACCGAGAGTGAGGGTCTCTTGTCTCTTTGCCGATGAGGCTGGAAGGGATGGGATAGAAGGAGTGGAACTCGAAGCAGAACCTCTTCTCTTTCTAGCATCCTTGATACTGTCGCGACACTCCAGACATTGCTGAACCCGACCTTGATTGCCACACTTTGAACCCTTGTAAAAGTCATCTTCATCCTCGGGGTCGGAAATAACATCAGGAGATTGAGTGATATATGGTCGTATGGCATCATTCCGTGCACAGGTCGAGCGGAAGACCAATTCAGCTGGTTCAACAGTAAGTGGTGAGGCTGCTAAAGGCACAAGCAGCGAAGACCAAGGATAAGTAGCATCAAGTCGAAGCTGAACAGCTGACTATCAGAGCAGATAACTCGCGATAGAGTTCTCAGAGTGACCACCAGTAGCGGCAGAGCGGGAGAGCTTGTCAGCAGTCCTCGTTCTAGGCATGATTGATGGCATTAGATCGAAAGTGGCGAAATGATCGACTATGTTATATGGCTTGAGCAGATTGGCGTCGAGGTCTTTCTCTGATATGAGCGGAAGAACTTTTGCTTGCATCTTCTGAATGGTGGAATGCGCACGTTGTGTCGACAGGTTGAATTTTACCCTAGTTCATGCCAGGAAGGGCTTATCGAGGTCAGATGTACTCAGCGCTTGTTTGGTTGGCAAGAAGCCGAGCAATGCCCGAGCTTGATTAGTGTGTGCGAGCTGTTCGTACTGGAGCTTGAGAGTCTCTATGCTGTCGGCCATGTTGCTTATATATGATTGATTAATGTCGCGGCTGATACTGCTGATGAAGTGGCCCATAGACAATGCGGGTGAGCGTGTGATGAGTTGGAGATAATTCTGCGGCACTGTAGTTCTCCTCTGCGAGTGTGTTCAACATATCCCAGGCAGTGTTTTCTCCCTTTTCAGATGAATTGCCGATGTTCAGACCAGTGGCGAAGTCCTCGAGTCTTTCGAGATGGCAGTGTCTCAAACGCGCTTGATAGATGAAGACTGGCAGGACATCCTCTCGATGAGCTCATTGTTGTGCAGCTTCCTTGATTCTCCGAGGAGGAGGAACACATGTGCAAGAGACAGATCGTGAACACTCTGTGCTGCTATTTTGAGCTCACCATGCCCGCCTGCCTTAGCATTGTCTTGTACCGAGATCTGAACATTGCAAGGAAGGCTGTGAACTCCTCACAGGCGGAGAAGACCTCTTCGGAACGAGCCATTGAAGATACCATCGGGAGTGAAAGTGCTGAGACTCATTGCTTGTGGCTGTTCAGTATATCGGTGAGCAAATCATGGCTAGACTTCGCGAGCACCCTACCAGTCATCATGGTAACATGGCCCCCTTGCCGGTTCACGAAGACCAAGACGGTCAAACTGATTCCCCCGCAACCTTGAGCGACCACGACCATCTTATGCCACCTCCCATGCATATCGCTAGCACCCTTGGCGACCACGAAACCCTATCTCTTTGTAGACGGCGAGTAGTCTCGCGAGATGAACGACTTGAAGTGCTGGGCTGAAGGTTGGTTCTTCCACAATACGAGAGCTGATCGGAAGCATGGTACATCATCCTTCTCTCGATATCATTCTCAATGTTTTTGGTGATTTGCACACTCTTCCTTGCCCAGAGTTCCCTCTCCTTAATAGCCTGACCGGTCAGATAGCACAAGCAGGCATGTCCTACCATGTACAGTCCAACCCCCATGAACGAATCTCTTTCTTGAGCTCGAGCTTCATCCAGAATTTGTGCGCCGTTCCGGTCACCTCAGTGGGCTCGTCCTCGCATATGTCGAACTTCCTGAGATAAGGTACATGCGTGGCTACCTCTTCCGCAACTTGATCAGTACAGTGCTGCTTGATGGTACCTACTCATGGAGGTGGAGAGGATCGATCGGGATGAGCTGGCCAAGTTGCATCTCGGTGAGGTGTGGGAACAAGAAAGGGGGCTCAATGCTGATTGAAGCATATTGTTGACCAGTGATGTTATAATCCTTGCCGTTCTGGCCGCCCTCGGCCTCACCAGCCTCCTGTAGACCATTGTCAGTATACCACATAGTCACCTGTAGTCGTATAAGTAACTCACAGTGGTCTGAGCAGGCTCGCCGGCCTCCGACTCTTCCTCGCTAGTGCTTTGGTTCTCATCGTCGGCGTCGTTCTCCGGTAAGGTTAGTATACGATCGACAGCAAATTGCAACGCGACTCACGGAGGTGTCTGACTCCAGACCAGGCTCCTGCTGGGCGCGGTATGCAGCCTCACGCTCACGACCGAACTCTTCGAAGACCTCATGGCTGACCACCCAATCGATCTTGCCGTCGCCCATGTCAGTCTGCTTGGGACCCGTTCGAATCATAGAGCTACAGGACTTCCACTGAGGTAGCATCCCAACTACGACATGCGATAGCTTTCGCAGTTCTTCGGTTTGCGGCTCAGTTGCGCTTTCTAGGATTATAGGCGGCCCTCGGAAGGAATACGCACTGGCATTCCTTCCTGACGCATTCGATGTAGACCTGTTCAGGAGGACCGGGGACGCACTTGATCCTGGGCTGTTGGCAGCTTTGACAGGTTGTGCGCAATCTGCTAGTCTCAGCAGTGTTGTGGCTGCTAAGTGCCCGGAGCGTGGATAATCGGCAGGTGGAAGAGGTGGTAAGGAGGTTCGGACAGACACAATAGTGCTCTGCCTGGAAATATAGAGGCGTGAGGGGTCGATTGTAGTCGTGACTGCATTTGAGCGAAGTTCGGTATTTGGGAACGTGGGTCATGATATGGCTCATGAGGAAACGACGAATCTTTCCTTCATACTCGCAGGTGCCCCAACCGCATTCTGGCTGGTTTGTTTGTGTGGGGCGTCGACGTTACATGTTCTCTGTTATGCCGAGATCTCTAATGACCAGTATGCGATGAGGAGCCATGCCAAGAGTACGATCATGACCGCCGTGTCTACGAGCGCGGTCTGATGAACTAGCTCGCTCCAAGATACTCGGGCTGCGACTTCTACGTCGGCCAGCTCTATAGTTTCGGGCTTGCTCTACAGCTGCCCACGTAGTAGTCTGCTCAGGGAGCGAATCTGCGCGTCTCAAGAGAGAAAAGAGACTGACAAGGAGTCGATTGGAAGAGGTACTGTCAGAGCGACTCACAAAGTAGAGCAGTCATCCCGCCGCCCTAGATTAGTGGCCTCAGTGTAAGATGCCCAGTCTGTAACGAACTTTCGGAGACGTTACAACATTGGGGGACGGAGGACTGAGTTGGATGCAACATCAAAAGTCGCCAGCGAAGAATCAAGGTGTCTTAAGGACCGGCGCGTTGACTGGGAAGCCGGCGGAACCATGTGCCGGGCTTACACCAATCTGAGCGGTCGCTTGATAGAGGAGCGTGGAGTGATCTCATCCTTCTCTAGCTCTTTCTTCGACTGCATCAGGAACATTTTCTGGCAGTTGCTTCCGTTCGGCTCGGAACAGCTGTCGCGAATATCATAAAAAATGAAAAGCCGCGCAGGCGACGAAGCGGATCCGAGTCGCACCAGACTCGGATGGAGAGCGCAAGTGAGCCGGAGCAAGCATGAGGATGCGAACAGGCCGACTGACGAGAGACCAGGCAGACAGAGCTCAGCCCTCCATCTCATCCTCATCACCCTCCTGAGGAGCGAGGTGCGCGGCGAGCAGGCCCAGCATGCCCTCCATGGCGGCGGCGATGCGGGCGCTGGTCGTAACCGAGGCGAAATGGATCACACGACTGCTAATACAGTAGCTATGACTGTGGGTACTCAAGTGCTTTGGGTGATTGTAGCTCAGCTGTATCATGACGGGGAACATCGTTGAATCCATACCATGCATTTCGGTTTGACAGCTAGTATTCTGAGACCTCAAGGTTGGCACGCAAGTACAAAAGAGGATCGTTGTACGATCCAGCATCTAGACCGGTCTCGCGGGATGTCCGATGATGTAAGGTATGTCAGGCTCGAAGTAACTCTCGCTGAACTATCGTAGCAGATCATACTTGCGCAGACCAGAATAGGCGTGTCTTATACTTACGAAGCAAGTGGGAGACAAAGTTCTCCATGTAGAACTCTAATAGTAAACCAGGGCAATCTATTCTCATCAATGCCACCACCAGTCGACACAATACGGCAATGTTCACTGCTTGGGCGACTCTGACGCGAGAGAAGTTGTTCATGATGATCTTCGACACAGGGCCGAAACTGCCAATTTCATGCCAAAATCTGACGAGCAGGACCTCCAGATGTTTCATCCAGTTGGTAAGAAGGCGGCATGGGTTGGTATTGATATCGACCAGGGGCGGCTGCTCGGGCTGCATCACGCGCAGTGGCGTCTGGTGGAGGTATAGCGCTGGACCCAGTCCATGGTGCCTGATGTGGCAGACGACACTCTCTGACCTCCGTGTTGATGCGGTCGTTGAGAGTTGAATCGTTGTATGCAGCGGCATTCTCCTTAGTAATTGCACGATGGTGTGCAGTAATTGCTTCTCTACGATATGTTAATGACATTTCGAAGAACACATAATGGAAAGTCACAACGCACCTACGACAACCGATGCGGTCTCATCCGGAGTACCTCCACGGGCCGTAGCCATGACCGGCCAAGTGGGATTTCATGTGGGCGTAAGACATGAGGTCTGCCGTAGTGCCGTTTGATAGACACTGGCGGCAACGCCAGGTGGTGGTGTTGGCCATGTTGGGTTTGATGATTGCCTTATATATAATTCGATGAGAAAGAGAGCATACTTACGTAGACCAATGACGGGGAAATCTGTACACCTCCAGGTCCCGTATTTGTGCCTGGCGAGGTGAGATCTCATGTGGTCATGGCTGGGGAAGTCAGCAGTGATGCCTTTTGCCAAACACTCGCGACAACGCCAGGTAGTAGTGTTGGCCATTCTGGGTCCCTTTGCAAGACATTGTCGGCAGCGCCAGGTGGCATTGTTGTTGGCCATGTGTCTGTATGACCGCACAGATCAGAATGATAGAACGGACTGATAAGCTGGCCAGTACACTAACTGAGGAGAGATGACGGGCCTATAATTTCTGTATGATGGGTATGAGGGAGAAGTCGACGCCAACATCAATCGTTCGCGGCGTAGTGCGTCTTTGCAGACCCGAAGTCTGTGACAGCCCTGCAGGACCAGCAGAAGCTCTTGAGGGCCAAGCTCGGGATCAGCGGTGTTTTAAGTGAGTTCTTTCAAGCGATATATAAGGCTCAGAAGGCTCAATGAGAGCATGATCAAGGAGAGCAGAGGCGTTAGAGGTAGGAGAGAAACGAAAGGGTGTTTTTGTCGGACTTGTGAGGTATGATGCCGTGGTGGGAGACGGAAAAGTGCTCGCGCTGAACTTCTGGATCCTTCGCTGGGCTTGTCGTTGTGACAAGTCAGGGGGCCATAAAGCCACTGCAAGATACCTGCGGGAATCGGAAGATGTTCTGGATGGATGTCTCCAGGGCTCCGAGCACCGAGTAGCTTTTGCTGGAGTCCGGCCAGGAGAGTCTTGCGTGGCGACCATTGCCGTTCCGCATAGAGGTAGACATCGAAACAGTCGACGTTGGTTGCTGGAAACTCGAATGCAACGAGCTGGGGCTCTCGTTGACAAGAATGACCGATATATAGAGGATATTTTCCGGAGCAAAGAGATGGCGCGGGGACCAGGCGTCTGTGTTTCGGTGGAGTGATCGAAAGAATGCAGCAACGAACTCCTTCAATGCGCGGGTGACATCGTTGACTTCTGGAAGCTGAAAGAGGGATACATATAAGAGGAGAAGATGAAGCAGCCACTCAAGGTACTCAAGTGATGATGCTATACAGATGCAATGACGAGAAGATCGGATGTGGGAGGTTGGCCAGTATATATGTGCGTCAGGAACAAAGGCAAGCTCTGGTAGAACTTCCCAGCTCGATGGCAAGCCTGAAGCTTCCAGAAGCTTGGTGTTGACAAAAGTCAGAGCTTCTCCAAACAAACAAATTCTGAATGAATTGTTGGATGCAAGGGTGAAGCTTAAGAGCTGTCCATGAGTTTGTCAATACATTTCAGTCCGGAGGGCCTGAGTTGGGTTGACTGTTGAAGGTTGACGTTGATTGTCAATCGTTCAGAGCGGCGGTACTCTGTTCATTCATAGCCTTTGGAAAGACAGCGACGGACTTTTGTTTGTGCCTTCCTTTCTTCAGCTCAGTATACGAAATCTTGTCAGGGAGTTTGCGAGAACAAAACCCATACCCAAGGATAGCCATGGAATTTGAGCTCCCAATGAATGTTGTCATTGTTCTGCGAGGACCGGTGCAAACTCAGGGTCCCGTCTCAGACCGGACCAATGGGTCAGAACCTGCTGAGTGGCCATCACGAAGATACTCACGGATTTGAGAAGCGCATAGAGAAAGTGGTATTGTGACGAACGAATAGGTCAATGGCTGAGATAAATTCTCACCTACCAGTCATGACGGCGACAAAATTGTCCCAGAAGCCGAGGTCGTAGATATTGTCCACCATGTCCAGACTTGTACATTTTTCCCAGAGGTGTTCCTGTCCCGTAGGAGCCTTTCCATCTGTTGTACTGACAAGAATCTGATCACTGTGCTTGGGCCAAGGCACGTATTCCTCTTCGGGTTCTTCGGAGTCGATACCTGGGTTGGCCTGACCACTCAGTCTATTGCTATTCCGCAGTTGGCGTGCTTTTCTTTCTTTATTGTGAGCCTCTACGACACTGCGCTTCCCGATCCATGCAACACCGTCGGTCATATCGTCTCGCCAGTCTGCCCATTTTGCACTCTCGTTTGTTGTCATACCAGCCCAGATGAGGTAGATGTGGTATCCAAACAAAGCGAATGGCAGCGGCATGGTGGTGATGGCCAGCAGACCGACACCGGCGACACTGATACCACCAATGCTCATAGCAAAGACAAAAGCATTGCCCAATTCTGTCCAGAATTGTTGATCGAACCAGGCATAGCTTGAGTGACCAAGGTGGAGGTGTGGAGATAGAACAGCCCAGGACAGGTATGCGCCGTAGAGTTCGACAGTACCGATGCTGAATAGCAAGAGCAGGAAGTAGCGGTAGTTGTGTCTTCCAACGCAGTTGTTGATCCAAGCGCAGTGATGATCACATCTTGCGACACATACGCCACACAGAGAACAGTGTTTACTCCTGGCTGGCTTTACGAAGTTGCAGGTACGGCAGAGGCTTTGTGGTCGGAAGAGGATGTGATCGTATGGGTATTGTCGCATGGCAGAGGCATGGTTGGAGCGGTTGAGGTAGTCGGTCTTGCTGGTAACGCAGAGATAGGTAAAGGTGTAGGGCGCTAGGAGTACGAAAGGTATGGGTATGATTTTGGTAATGGTCAGGTGGGCGAGGGCGGCACGGAGGAAGAGAGCTGCGCTGCCGGTCAAGAGAGTGAGGAACAGAAGTAGGACGAGAGGGTTCTTCTGGTGGAAGAGGTAGTTGGTCAGTCGAGCGATGTTGGTATTCATGCGACCGCCGGTGTAGCGATTGTCGACTCGTCGGAAGGCATTGGGAATGTAGATGCACAGAAGCCTGTGACTGAAGCCGATGGGTGTTTTGCGAAGGGCTGGCAGTCGACCGAAAAGGGCTATGAATGTGAAAAGAGAGATGACGACGACCAAGATGATGGTGTTGCGGAAAGCGATCATGATAGTAAGCTGCGACTGTCGATCATCTTAAGCATACAAGAGAGATCAAGGCACTGTTGGCAGCTGGAGTGCTACAAGGAAAGAACAATTGGCACGTCATTCCACCCCAAAATGCAAGGTTTCGGCTTCGCGTTCCGTTCGCGAACCGTCGCGTCACCCACACCAAGACAGCAACCGCCCGGACATGCAACATTCCCATACAATCGCAAACATCTAGAATGCCGCCAGCCATTGTATATACAGACATGGCAGATCCTGTTGGTGGCGCAGACGGTGTATTTACTGATTCGAAGTTCTTTATCGTACAACGTGTGCCGCAACGCTCCCACTATGTCTCGCTCGTTGAGAGCAATGGTGGTACAGTCGTCAAACTCGAGGCTCAAGCCGACTACCTGATCGCCGACCATATGCGACATGATGCACCATCCGGTTCGCTCAGCTACAAGTTTATCGAAGAGGCAATCAACCAAGGGGAGATACCAGACGACAAGGCCTTCCTTGCCAATCGTCGTAAATCCGCAAACTCCACCGCCGCAACCTCATCCAAAAAGTCAACGAGGACTCTCTTCACAGACGATGACGACAAGTTACTCTATGCTTTGGTGCACAAAGCAAAAGAGCAAGGCTATGCCATCCAAGGAAATACGCTTTATCAAGTCCTCGCAGCCCACAACACTCGACACACCATGCACTCATGGCGTGATCGTTACATCAAAGTCCTTTCACTGAAACCGCCCACTGCATGGGAGTCGTATCCCGATGCCGAATTGCCTCCCCTCGACACACCCATCACCGATCTACCATCTACCGCCCTGCCTCGTTCTACATCCCGCTCAACTATCACATCAACCCCAAAGTCCCGCGTACATACACCATTTACTGAGGAAGACGATAGAGAGTTAAGAGCTTGGGTCACGAAGAAAGCAAATCAAGGAGCTCCATTGGGTGGTAATGCCATATACAAGGAACTCGAAGCTAGGAATCCACGTCACACCTTTCACTCTTGGAGGGACCGCTGGTTCAGACACCTTTCACTCAGAGAACCTGATGGCCATGACCATGACATGGATGAAGGAATCGATCCTCAGCGGGATGAAAGTGCTGGCACTCCTGTAGAAGAAGTCACCACACTCCCCTTGCCAAAGCCAACCACGAGCAAAACACCGCTGAAAAAGAGGCCGAGTTTCAGAATCCCTCCAGGAGCATCAGCATCAGCGGATGACGCGAGTCGGGTTGCTCCTGCCGCCGCAAAAATCCCCAGCACGACTATCGAACCGCTTGTCGCAACCGCTGCACCGACCACCTCTCATCCCGACATCATTACCCACAGCACAACGCGGCCAGCTACAACTTCCAAGAATCAAGCAAATACTCCAATGGTCAGAGCTCGTAACCTCAGCTCGCCCATCATGTCGCAACAGACACCTGCCCATGTACTATCTCGACAAGATCCATCGCCAGAACAGCCGCTTCCGTCGTTCCGTCACGAGGCGGTACAGGCAGATTCTGAATTCGAATCGAATGACGACTCGGCTTTCACTGAACAAGACTTCAAAGACCTTCTCAGTGTGGCCCTCGACATACAGAATGTTTGCGTTGGACGTTATCAGGAGTCATGGATTAAGTGGGCCAAAGAGGATGGCAGACACACTGCTGTCGAGTGGAGATCTTACTACGAACGTCGTGTTCTGCCAATTGTCCTTCATACAGATGATGCTGAGCTTCCAGAATCCCAACGCACCGGAAGCTGGATCGAATTTTGGCGTCATCAGGGTCAACCTATCGTTGTCTTACCATACAATCGCGCTACTGGAGTACCGTCGGCCTTGTCCGACGTCGTTAATGAGGTAGCGAGACCTCGCAAGTCGATAACAAGACACGTGGAACCAGATGAAGAGATGGCCGACACAGTTACACACGCCAACAAGCCCGATGACGCCTTATTATGGTCTGCCAAACGCAAAGTGCAAGACTCTATCGAGTCTGTAGAAGAACCTGCCACCAAACGCCAACGTACAGTGACACCGCCTCACCCCATGAACAACAATCCTCCGACCGACCAAGTCCTTTCACAACCCACCGCCGACGCTGCCATTGGCATCTCCAGCAGAGGGGTCCTCTCGCCAAGTTACCACTCTGATGAACAGCAAGGCGAAGAAAATTCTGAGGACCAAGTGGCAGGACAGCTGCGACGAGAGATGGCAGAGGACAAAGACGATCGCCATCGACTGACCCGAGGCAATCTTGCTCGTATCCAAGCAGAGAATGGCTTGCCTGAGGACAACAGAGGCATAGATATCGAAGAGGACGATGAAGACGACGACCAAGCTGACTTTGCGACCTATCTTGCAAGCATGCTACCGCCAAGTTTGAAAGAAAAGGCTCTTGAAACTGTCGAAACACATGAATCCCAAGTCGACCAAGCGGATGAGGTTGATGAAGAAGGTGACGAAGATATCCTCATGAATAACGATCAACACGACATTGAATACGAAATCGACCCAGCACTCCTGGAAGTCGACCAACCATCCTACCAGTCCTCCGCCGAATTCCAAGCCAACAACTGCAACATCCACCTCGACGTTCCCATTACTCAGCCTTGGGAAGCTTCCTCCTTGCCATCTCAATCTCAATCTCAGTCTCAATCACAACATCCGCAGCGTCTTTCCACACAAGCTATTTTTGAAGCTGAAACTCAAGCATTCGATGCAGAAGTGCCTCTTCCACCTGATAAACTCTACGAAGAGGTGGAGATCTCCTACACCACTGCACAAACGGATTCTCAAATCCTGGCTGAAGACGAGACCTGGCCATGGATAGACTCTCAAATCGCCATTGGTCACGCCGAAGAGACAGTATTTTCTGCACTACGCGCTACATCGATGAACCCCAAACTTGCCGCCGCGGTACTAGAGGCCAAAGGCAAGCACGTCGACGCTGCCGGTGTATGGACGGAAGAAGACGATAGGGTGGCAGAAGGTAGAGACGCAAAAGCTATCAGAAAGTTGAAGGGCAAACATGGCAAAGGGAGTGTGGAGAAGAGAATTACTTTTCTGGCTCAGTGGAGGACAGATGAGGAGATTGCTATGAAAGGAGTGGTGGATTGAGGAGATATGATAGAGCAGGTAATCACAAGGAGGAGCATTCCAGTAGCATTTGTACAAACGATGACATCTATGTGCTGCGAATCAATGTGTTATGATACTTGAATATCTCTATACAACCATCACTGGTACTGACCGTTGAACATGAGTGATCCAAGGAAAGGTATCGGTGAAAGTGTAGAAAAGTTATGTATAATATATTTGTACAAAATGGTATAAGAACTGTTATCGAGAGATCAAAGCTTATCAAGCTTTACTGCCTCCAGCAGGAGTTTGTGCAATAGCGGCACCGCCTCGACCTCTACCTCTACCTCCTCTCGGCTTAGGTGCTTGTCCTTGTGGTGTAGCGTGTCCTTGAGATGCAGCCTGCCCTTGGGATGTAGGTTGTGCCTGCGGTCCATCTTTTTTCTTCTCTTGCCCTTGCTTCCCACCTCTCTTTCCACCCTTCTTCTTCCCCACACCAACTACTTCAGGCGTCTTCCCTTCAGCAACAAGTCTCGCAAACTCTTCATCTTCCCTCATCCTCGCAGCTTCCTTATCCCACCATTCCTGGAACTCCTGCTCCGCTTGAATTTCCTGCAGACTTCTCGCCGCGGCAGCTTCTTTGATGATATCTTTTTCGTATTGCTGCTGTTCGAGGATTTCTTGCAATGATAACTGGAGAGCGGGTTCTGCGGCACGAGGATTGTGCACGACAGATTGAATGGATGGGAAGGAGCGGGATGTAAGGTCTGGTGGAGGAGGAGGTGCCAGTGTCGACGCTATGGTTTGTTGCGATGGCTTGCGTTGAGATTGT
>SWBH01000123.1:0-19975 GCA_024195465.1 Aureobasidium sp. EXF-8845 | reverse complement strand
GAACCCCAGACGGTTTGCCAGAACCTGGTTCGAGAATGACCAGGGTATGTATGTGGCTTGAGCACGTTCGCGTATACTGAATCCACCAAACCAAAGATTCAATGATATTCTGATGTCAGGCAGGTGCAGACGGGAATTCGAGAAGCGGGACGTCGTTTGTGTCGTGAACTCAGAACTAAACAGGGAGCGTATGGGGGAGTTTCGAGATGGGTCAGCGAACAGGGCTGGACACGCGACGAGAAAAGCCGAACAGCACTGCGTCTTGGTCAGAAAGCCGAGGCCATGCTTATGTTCGTATGGTGAAAGGTGAAGATTCTGCGGAGGATTTGAGACAAGGCAGACGAATTGGGCGGGCACGACTATTGGATTATCAAGCTGTCGCGGCTGTTGAGCCTTACAACATCTGCCAGATTCTTATGTCTACCATTACTTAGTGAGAGTTGCTGGCACATCCTAGTACCAAGGGACATCAGATGCGACCACTAAGGTGGTGGCATACCTGCGACATATCAATTGCAAGAACCCATAGAGACTTGCGGTGATGATGCTGAAGATGGTATTGAATTGCTGATCCAAGCGGGTTGGGTGAGACCGCATCACGCATGGACTAGAGGACGTTGTTAACGGTTCAAATACATTCGGGAGAAACGTCGCAAGATGCCGAGACCAGACAGCGATGAGGGTATTGCAAGGCCACGTGTATCAAACGAAGGGCGGCTTGGTACATCGCAGACCCGATTGTTCATTTCGGCTAGTGTCAGACGTCACATCGATAAAGAGCCCAATCGCGATGTTGTAGGGGGAAGTGTTTGCGCAAGAAGGGTAGTCCATTATGCCAGCTTGTTCGTATTCGTACTCGGTATCTGGCTGGCAATGCGCGAGTCGGTATGGCTTGAGATGGGAATACCGGTGTAGATCAACGTCAAGTTTCACAATCAGATCTCGCACCGCTACGAATTTTCACATGTCCATCAGGTCGCGTATTTGTGCATGAGCCGCATTCGGAAGGGGGAGTGAATTGTCCAGATTGGACACTTATGTCCTAATACCAAAGATTAGTCTGTCATGTGGAACGTGATTCGGGTTGACCTATAGACGACGCTGCTCATGTTCGCGTTAGGCATAGGAATAGGTTGTCAAGTGATGGCGACGATGTTCCCTAAAGTGTTAGATGGACGCGGGATTCTCTCGGTATTCGATGCTCGATATCATGATGCAGGTGCTAATTTGTGTCATCATCTTCTTGCGTGATCACACTCATCATGATCTATGTATCATGACGGACCTCATCATGACAAGCTGCATCATGACCTGGTCCATGATGCTGCTAATCATTATCCTACGTCAGCGCTTCGCTGTCGGTTTTTGGAACTCATCACGCTGCCTCATACCATTCTGATGAGTCTTTACAGCAGTGTGCTCCAGTACATGGTGAGATTGGCTTTAGAGATGCTAGAAAAAGCTCAAGCTTTTCAGAGTCAAGTCGCGTTACACTGCTACTCCAACTGACTAACGAAGTACTCGCATTGGCCGGCCTTGCCAGGAGTATCGAGACAATACGATAGTTTTAATATCATTCTGATCCTAGCTATCACGTTCGTCGCCCTTTGATCTACTCATTATGAGTAATACGGTTTTCGCAAGGAGTTGGAGCGCAGGTAAGAAGATCGAGTTAACCTCGCTGTGATAACAGTGGGAAACCATGGACAAGCTTCAGGAACTCATGACATACCGCAGAAATTGGTTCCGGTCACTTTCCCACGATTTGAACGTGTCCTACCTACATAAAGAGGCTTAGTGATACCTCCCCATTATATACTGCTATACATGTATTCACCGAACGAAGATGTCGAGGCCGATAATCAAACCTAGATATATACAGGGTGATCACTACAGCATGCGAGATGGTCTGTGCAGAATTTGTCCCTCCGATCCTTCCTTCTGCGAGAATCGTGCGCCAGAGCAGCATCGACTCTCCGTGAGTGAGTCTACAAACGATTGTATGGATGCTCGCGGCAGTCACAATCAGTATGCGCTGCCATCTTCTTCGAAAAGAACATGAGCGACATGTTTGGAAGATTCAGCAAGCTGAGCCTCCCTGGCATCGAGCTAGAGCCAAGCGATCGCCGGGTAATATCGAGTTTTGTGGAGATGCGGGTCATACATGCGGGCGGCGGAGGTGCCCTCCACAGAAAAGAATGCCACTTCGACGACGTGATTGGTTCGCTGCCAGCTATACCGAGTCTACCTACCGAGTTTGCAGAGCGGCTGAAGATGGTAACAAGCGTCCATGACATAAGCGACGGTCTTCTTGCCGGAGATAATCTTTTTCACAAGACTTATATGCTGAGCGACTCTGCCGTTGTTTGCTCGTTCTAACATCACAATCATCTCCAAATCCATCATGTCTGCTCCAGCTTCATTCACAGACAAGCTCGCTCTCGGCGAAGCAAAGAGAGGAGAGAACAAGCGCAGAGTCATCGTCACAGGCGGTAGCGGTAAGCTCGGTCGCTCAACAGTCAGATACCTTGCCGACGAGGGTTGGGAGGTTATCTCGGTCGACACTCGTCGCCCTCCTGGCATCAGTGAGGATGGCAAGCTAGGTCTTGGTGGCGCCTACCGCTTGGTCGAGATCGACCTGGAGGATATGGGAGCCGTGTTAGAGACTTTCATGACAACCGTGAGTTGACTGCCTCGTACGGTCGCGAAAGCATTGACTGACCGACTTAGGATATGGCATACAGCGGCATCGACGCCGTCGTCCACTTGGCCGCCATTCCTTCTCCTGGCCAGACCAATAGCTCGAGACAGTTCCGTACCAATACCATGAGCACATACAACGTCCTCGAGGCCTGTCGCAAGCTTAAGATCAAGAACGTCGTCCTTGCATCTTCGGAAACGCTCATCGGTATTCCCTTCGATCCTCATATGCCCGAGGCGCTGCCGGTTACCGAAGACCATGAGAGAAGACCCGAGTCAGCATACTCGTTGTCCAAGTTGATGGGCGAGACAATGGCCGAACAATTCGCAAGATGGGATCCTGAAGTCAAGATCATCTCCCTCAGATTCAGCAACGTCATGTTGCCAGAAGAGTACAAGACTTTCGAGTCTTGGCAGGAGGACCCCAAGGCCCGTTACTGGAACTGCTGGGGTTACATCGATGCTAGAGATGGTGGTCAGGCTGTTTCCAAGTCGCTGGACAGCAAGACCAAGGGTCATCACCAGTACCTGATCGCAGCTGAGGACACCTGCATGAGAAAATCGAACGAGGAGCTCGTCAAGGCAGCTTTCCCTGGCGTTAAGTACAATGCTACCTCGGGACCCAATGACTCCCTGCTTTCCATCGAGAAGGCCAAGAAGGAGATCGGTTTCAAGCCTGCATACAAGTGGCAGGACCAGTTGTAAATACGTAGTATAATAAGCAAATGATAACGACCACGTTCAAGGAGCCTGAAGTTCGTCCAATGCTTTTCCACACGTGTGTCACGATGTGTGCGAAATAAGTGATGATGCGTTGGCGCTGCTCGGATTCCTTGGCGACTTGGCGCGAAAACACCTCGAGGTCCACTTCCTGCGGTGCTGCAGGATTACATATCAGGGTAGACAGCATGCATTGAATGCTTTGGGACTCTCGACTTCCGCGGAAAGCACTTGCGCCTTTCGGAGGCTTGCACTCCTGCAATACAGTCGATGATGGCGGCTCCCAAGTCAAATGGAAACGCCTCGTCTCAACTCTAATTGTCCTGGGCTTGCTTAATGGTGCTTGTCCGGACCGACCGATGGCTTGACTTTCGAACAAGCTTCTCAACCATGCAAACACTCTGGACCCCGCGATCCGCCGAAGGAGTTGGACCCCCTCGTTCGCGACACCGTACCACCGTTGTCAGACTGCAGGCTGACGTTGTTCAGCTGCGACTCAACAACCTCAGCCATGCTTGTGAGGCTCTGACTTCATCTGGCGTCGCGATGCACAGCTCAGGTAACAGAGACTCAACTCATCGAATCCGACATGTCTAGAGTGCGCTTGACTGATGAGTACGATGATATGCGTGTACCTCTGCCAGCGTGAGCGAGTGCTTGCCTGTACCTCAGCTATGAGTATATCGCGTCGGACAACGGAACCATATTCTCACATCATTGCGGCTGCCGCTTAGCACGTGCTATCCTCGGTTTTTGTCATCTTCAAAGGTCTAAACACCGCACCATAGGGCTTCGCCGGGAAACGACGGCCGTTGCAGTTCTGATCAACGCTTCCCATGTGGCCTACCGCCTGGTACGCTGAGGTCGGCACTGATGCCTGAGTTCACGGGTTCTGGCCAGATACAACACGTAGAGTTCCGGTTCCACCTACAACTTTTGCTAAATGATGATCTTCCCTCAGGAGAGTCAGCCGCACTTTCCTGTGTACAGACGAAAGTGCCCCAGGATAAGATTTCGCGTCATTGGGATAGACTCTCGGCCGAGCTCCTTAGAAGTATGAAAAAGCCTCGAAAGCCAAAAAGTAGATTGATCTACAGTGTTGTAGTCCCTAAAGGGTCATCACACTAGATACTATCCTTTTGCATTCCGTGATTGAGGATCCTTCGGGAGCAGGTATGATGCTATACCGCAGCCTAGTCTATGGGTATGGGTCAGCTAGGGTCCTGACTCCCTGGGCCTGAGAATATAAATATCAGTTGAATCTCCAGAGATATTGCACTCATCAATCACAGCAAGCACCATCAACAAAGACCACATCCCTCATCTCATCCTCAAAGTCTCATCTCTAGTCATCACCTAGTGACTTGATTCAAGATGCCTTCTATTACCAAGTCTCTCCTCCTCTTGGCTGCTTTCCAGGCCTTCACCACCCTTGCAGCACCTATTCCCCAACTTGCTGGAGAGGGCAGTGCTTGCAACTCCCTTCTCAGCAGCACCGACAATGGTGTTGGCTATGGTGTTGAGAATGCCGAAGGTATGTGTGTCATATGCCAAATCTGGAGCATCCGACTGATGTGAACCTCACAGATAACGTTGCAGCTTCCATCAGCAAAGTAGGTCGTCGTCAGTTGGCTGGCGAGGGCGCTGCATGCGACTCTCTCCTCAGCAGCACCGACAATGGCGTCGGTTATGGTGTCGAGAACGCCGAAGACAATACCGCTGCCCTGCTCGGTGGAACTTCTTCTGGTACCACAACCACTACTGGTGGAAGCGGTAGTGCCGCACCCCCACCCCCACCACCAAAGGGGCCCAAGAACAAGCGTCAAGCCGACAAGATCGCCAATGGACTCGCCGATGTCCTCAGTGCTGGACACCTAGGCCCAGTGGCTGACATCGAGAAGAATCTTGGTGACACTGTCGATGGACAGCTCACTGACGATGCTGCCTCTGCCGGTGCTCAAGTTGGCAGTGCTGAAGAATCGACCCTCGAAAGCATCGGCAAAGCCATTCCCAAAGTCAAGCGCCAGGGCGACAAGATTGCCAATGGAGCCGCCAACATCCTCTCTGCTGCTGGTCAGAATGATCTTGCTGAGATTGAGAAGAGCAATGGTGACACCCTCGACGGTCAGCTCACCTCTGATGCCGCGAACCTAGGTGCTCAGGTTGGTGCTTATGAGGAGAAGACTCTCATCAACGCCGGCAAGATGACTCCCAAGTGATGGATTGGGCTACTGATGAGACTTTGAGGATCTGATTGAGGATCGGATTGTATATTTATGACTGATGATGGAAAAAGAGGATGTTACTGTAAGAATACTTTGTGTTGTATAATGAATCTATTGTAGTGTTAATCTTGAGACAACGCTTTCTTTCTGCCAAAGCTAATTCCATCTGTCTGTCATTACTGTAAGCGAGCACTGTGAAATTAGCCTCGAGTTTGTAGTATCACGGACTTTCTAACGTCGTAACGGTTGGCCGAGCAGGACCAACGAGGACTATTTCGTTCACCAGTGACATTTTGCCTCAGTGTAGTGTCGTCGAGGCCAGTTTCCGAACATATTAGCTCTATTAACATCTGCTGACCTGCCGAAGGTCTACTGCACTTCTCTCTTGTGCTGCGAGCTGAGAACTTAGTATCGGATGCATCTCGTTACCGCAACGGATGACAAGAATAATGAGCTTGAGCACATCCTGACCAGACCATGGCAGAGTTCTAGCACTTGGAGTCCCACACGACCATTGCTCATGATGAATCGATGACGTGGTCAGAAGATTGTCCACAGTCCGAAGGCATTTCAGTCTCAGATCTTGGCTCTCGACCAAGGATGCACACGGAAGACTCAACCATGTTCTGAATCCCGTGAATATCGTTAACATCGTCTGTGGATGCAGTGAACAAAGCTGACTTTGCTCATTGTTTAGAGGTTTGGGGTAGTGTGACATGTGATCGTAGGTTCTGGTTGTAATGTTTGTTTGTTGCTGTTTGGATGTCCATGCTGTATCAACCATATGTGAGAATTCGGAAAGTGGACGAGTAAGGCGGGAATGAGGTTCCTGGAAGTGGTCCATCGGGAATGGAAGCTCTGGAATGCTGCCCCAAGTGGTTGCGCAGATGATCTCACACCTGGAGGCAAACGAGGAAAGCGTCAATCAGCGATGTGGAATCAAACTAAGCGTACAGCCCTCTACTCACATCGAGATAAGCATCCATAGTTTTGGATGTGTCCGTAGAGATGCTAATCCACCCTGGCGATGGTTGATGATGGTGCGAAGGCCGCAAAGGTGCAGGAAGCTCTGCATATCGTCCCCACGTGCGTGCTGGTTCCATATGAGCCAAAACTTACGGTGGGCCGGTGTGTTCAGAGTACCTACTGCTTCAAATATACTTGCTGTGATAGCCGCAATGACACCAACACTGTAGCATCTACTGGGGTCTTCGATGGCTTTTTGTGTTGCCTGCAATGCTTCTAGGCGCAAAATCGTTGGAGTAGGCCCGTCAAGGTCAAAGGGTACACCAGGTTTTGACATCATGAATCCGTACTTGGTAACGAGCATCGAGTCGACTTGGAATGTTGCCGCTGGGTCCGACTGACTTAAGTCCCACCACAATTCGGTATGAAAGTCGCAATCTTGACTGACAAACAGCGGATGGCGGCACACTTCACACATCTCGTTAGCATGCAGGTGCTGCAACGTCGAGACAAGTAGCAATACTTCGGCTGAAGAGGGATGGACGGGTCGCGTCGCTTTTTAGAGAATAGTGTATCACATCCGCGACCAAGTCGCTCTCTTGCACGGTTGATGACAGAGAACGTACCGAGTCATCTGTCACCTCCGATGGCGTGTTACAACTTGACTCACGACCGCTAGAAAGAGCACGACTCCGAGTGGAAAGATCGCGTTCCTTAACTTTTCGGCGAGATTTGCCAATACTTTTCATGACATGCTGTTTGATCAAGGATCGAGTGGAAGCATCTCTTTTCGCACGGGGATCACCCATGTCGTTGATCCACACCAGTTGTGGTTTGGCAGACATCTTAGCGAAAGATGGTAGTTGAATTCCGAGAATGTGCAGGATGATCCATATCCGGGGACGCCGCTGGGTTTTGTTGTTGCCAATTGATCCTTTAACGAACTTTGTTTCCGGTCAATGCGTCTTGGCTTGCTGGAAGAGACGCGGACACGAGCTTCAGTTCGTAGATAACTTCCGAAGCAGATAATCAGGATCTGTATTCTATACAGGCACAGGCAGGATGACACAGCTTCGTCCCAAGCAGCCAATAAACGTGCCTAAGAGTCAATGTTGGTTCACGCACCAGTCGCGTACACCGACAGATGTCCTCGGTGAGGCGGGAAGTCGCGCTAGAGCCAAATCGTCTGGACAAGAGGCGTCTGACGGCGCCAAGGATCGATCCCAGTGGCGTCTGTAAACATAGCAGGGAAATTTGGACGGAGTAACTCCTCGTCTCTTGTACCAGCACGTTTCTATGTCGCGAATCACACTGGGATCTGACTGCTCTGAAATCTCGAGACTTAGAATGCTTCTGGTCAGACAAAACTTGTTTTGCCAGGTCAGGTTGTACTCCGGCAGAAGCTAACCCGTTGAGGAAGGCCGGCAAACTCGCCAAGAAAGCCAGGAGTTTGCCAAGGTCGGCGTTCCGATCTTTATGCACCTCTTGAAGCTATTATACAAGAGTCAAGTTTCCATGCCCAATTGCAGTCGCACTCTGTGACACGAGCTTCACATGCTGGAAAAGACGGCTAATTTCTATATCATAACCGCGAGGCATGCCTCAAGGAACTCGTGCAATTGGATCTCTCTCTCGGCTCTCGATGATGAGAGCGCTGCCGCCCCTGGTCGTCTTGCAGGATGTGTTTGACAGCAACCATATGCCCCAGGAATGGACAAGACTGGTGACATAAAAGGTATGGCTTCTGCCATACTGACAATATCGACCTTTGGTTCAGCTAGCTATCACTCTGAATATTTCCCCGATGCCAGGCAGGATGCTCGCATCGCTCTATGCCGTTGTCTCTTTATCGCTCGTGGTTACTGCTTCGTGGGATGGCAACATAAACTTCAACAGCCCATCGCTACAGCACAGGGATCTGGGCCTCGATGTAGCTAAGATTCAGAAGCGTACTGGGATGATTGCAAGGCAGACAGCCAATTTCACGGACAGCCAACTGAACTTCACCCACGGTGTGGCTTCTGGAGATCCGTATTCCGATTCGGTCATCCTTTGGACGAGGCTCGCTCCCAGTCTTGCCAGTGATCGATCCAATGTTACTGTGTCTGGAACTGCCGAGTTCTACAACCACGAAACGGAAGAATACATCCGAGCCTCGAAGCATAGAGTCTGCACACAATGGCGTGTTGCTAGCGACGCGAATCTCACTTGCGTAGTCGATCAAGGTACCGCCTATACTACGTCTGACATCGACTTCACTATCAAAGTAAGCCTTTTACCAGTCTCTGTTCAGGTCTGCTCTAACCCTATCTCAGGTCGAGGCGCGCAAACTGCGCCCGTTCACCACATACTACTATCAGTTCACTCAATGCGGTTCAACCAACCGTTCTCCTGTCGGACGTACTAAGACTTCTCCGTCAGCACATCAGAGGATCGACAAGATTGGGCTCGCTGTTTATTCGTGCTCTAACTACCCGAATGGATACTTCAATGCATATGGCAATGCTGCTCGCAAAGACCGCGTTGATTATGTCGTCCATCTGGGAGATTACATCTACGAGTCTAGTGTCGGCGTGCAAGGCCGTGATGCTCGAGCTACCATTCCCAGTCGTAGCCTTCTTACACTGTATGATTACAGGACCAGGATCGCGCAATACAGGACCGACACCGACTTACAGCTATCTCACCA
Source organism: Aureobasidium sp. EXF-8845 (assembly GCA_024195465.1). Classification (NCBI taxonomy): domain Eukaryota; kingdom Fungi; phylum Ascomycota; class Dothideomycetes; order Dothideales; family Saccotheciaceae; genus Aureobasidium; species Aureobasidium sp. EXF-8845. The sequence goes on along the minus strand of SWBH01000123.1, from coordinate 10,675 downwards.
GAAGTTTGCTTGGATCGCGACTTGGGACGATCATGAGGTCGCCAACAATGGGTATCGCGACGGGTTTAGCGCAATGAACAACACCGAGGACTCTTTTCTTCGTGCCGGTGGTGTCAGCGTCGATCAGCGCAAGATGAACGCGGTTCGAGCCTATTTCGAGTGGATGCCTATTCGCCAGGTCAACATGGATGATAACCTTCGCATCTGGAGAAACTTCCAGATGGGTACTCTCCTCGATCTGACCATGCTCGATACACGTAATTATGACCGCTCCATCACCGACTTGAGTAAGTCTAGCGAACGTCACCCTCTGGACGATAGCATACTGACACGATCCAGATTACAACACAGATTACATCTACGAGATCCACAACGACGCCGGGCGGTCGCTCATGGGCTCTCAGCAAGAGAACTGGTTCTACAAGACCCTCATCTCTAGTAAACAACGCGGCGCAGCCTGGCGCATCATCGGAAACCAGATTGTTTTCAGTCGAGTGAACATAACCTCATGGTTCGGTACTTTCGAAAATCCCTACAACGAGGATCAATGGGACGGCTACCAATCAAACCGCAATCGAACCTTCAAAACACTCTACGATCACGACATTGGAAACAACATCATGCTTGCAGGCGACTCCCACGCAAACTGGGTCTCCGATTTAGTTTGGTTAGACGAGCACCCGTACGATCCCGCCACTGGAGAGGGTGCAGTAGGCGTAGAGTTTGCCGGCACAGCAGTCACGTCCTCCGGTTTCGGTGGTACCATTCACTCCGCCAACAACCAGTCTTCCTCGCTTGTTCGTGATAATAGCGAGCTGCAGTGGAACGAGGGCTACTACAGAGGATACTTCGAGCTGCAGGTTGGCTACGATGCCGTGCACGCCTCGTACTTTGGCATGCCGACCGTCGCCACTCGTAACCCCTTGGAGGTCAGCTTGGCCAACTTCACTGTGGTCAACGGAGGGAACAAGCTTCAGCGTCCTGTGGCCGGAGGACAAGTGGAGAGCGGTCATCTCAAGAGCGGAAAGGTACAGATGACCAACCTGACATACAACACACAGAACCAAACGTGGGCGGTCAGAAACGATTTCAACCAGATGTTCATTTCATATCCGCGCACGACATAACTGAACGTTTACGTAGTAGGCAACAGCGTCGTACCATCGGTAATCTTCGCTGAGTCTGAGAGTTCCATCCTATGACCTATCGACATGGCTGATCTCGGGACGCGATTTCTATCACTAGTCCAATGCCTAAGACTTTCTCAAGAGCATAGCTTAAGAGGCTCAAATGAAGCTGAGTAATACGCAGTCAGCGGTCAATGATTTCTCCATATAATGTGTCACATTTGCTATGCTAGATTGTTCGCTGGTCTCCCCGGCTGTCGTGATAGCCGTAACCTTGGTTAGGTCTTGATATAGCCGGATAGTCTAGCCTTAAACGTCTGGCGAGAACTGCGTTACGACGCTGCAAAGCTTAATCTGCGGTCGCAGACACGATGATAGGTCGCATCTACGCCACCGACATCGCTGTCGCTTCAGTTGGCTTTGCCCTAAATCATCAACCCCTCCTTTTGACGTACAACTGAATGTGGAGCCCCGCAATCGATGGATCTTTCTTGTTCTTTTTGGCTGGTGAGCGCAAGTTATTTCCTGGCTCTCGTACGAAACTATGACTTCAGCAAGACGGCAATTGATATCGGCAGAGAGCTGACCTCATAAAGCTGCGTCTGCGAGGTCGTACAGTCCCGACGTATAAGTGATGGGGATGCCCTCCAAAGCCTCACAGACATTCCACACTTCTCCCATATATCTATACGATGAGGACTTCGATATCAATCAGGACAGCTCTGTTGGCGATAGTGGCAACCAGAGCAGCAGCCGACTGTTCATCTGCCGGTATTCAAGCCTTGCTTCCCTCCATCGCGAGTGTGGACTTCGTACTATGGCAAGCCGGCGAATCAACGTTTTCAGTGCCTGCTGGAGATATTGCGTATCCATCTTCACCCACTAATTTGATGGCTCACTGCGCTGTTCAAATTCAGGTCAAAAATGGAACTTCGGATTATGGCTTCGGCATGTTCTTGCCTGACGACTGGAATGGAAGATTTTTGTATGATCACCCACTGATGTTTTGATACATAGTGATGACAAGCTGACGGACTATATTAGAGCTGTAGGAAATGGTGGCTATGCTGGCGGCATCAACTGGAAAGATATGGTCAGTCCAAGCATGTGGACTTCCAACCCATAACTTAGCTAATCATCTATCAGGGCGGTGGGTTAGGATATGGATTCGCAGTCATGTCTACAGATACTGGACATAACAGCACTTCGTTCGACGGCACATGGGCCTACGGACAACAAGACAAATTGAAAGATTGGGGTTATCGTGCCATGCATGGTTCAACCGTGGTAGGCAAGCAACTGACCCAGGGCTACTACGGCTACAAGCCAAAGTACAACTATTACAAAGGCTGCTCAACAGGTGGACGTCAAGGTCTTCGAGACCTTCAGCTCTATCCCGAGGACTTTGACGGCGTGGTTGCTGGAGCGCCTGCATGGTTTCTCACCCATATGTCACCATTCACACTCAAGGCAGGCACCTACAATCTCCCGGTTAATGGCTCTACCCATATCCCCAGCAACTTGTTCCCTGTGATCAACGCCGAAGTTCTTCGACAATGCGATGCGGTCGACGGAGTCAAGGACAACATTCTCTCCGACCCTCAAGCTTGCAACTTCGAGATGGATGCTCTTCTTTGCACCCCAAAGTCCAACCAGTCTGCGTGTCTGACGGCGCCTCAGCTCACAACTCTATTCAAAATCTACTCCGACTACGTTGAGACAAATGACACCTGGGTCTTCCCTCACTACTGGAGGGGCAGCGAGCTTGGCTGGCCTTTGATCTTTGGTGCCCCTGCGCCGGGAGGCTTGGGTGTGGATTACGTTACCTCCTTCATGCAGTACGGTCCCAGTTGGAAGTGGCAAGACTATGACTACAGTGTCGTCCAGAATGCGGAAAGGCTTCGACCTGGAAACGCAACAGCTGACGACTTCAATCTCGAACCTTTCAAAAAAAATGGCGGCAAGCTGCTAATCTACCATGGTATGGCTGATCAGTTGATTCCAACTGGCAGTAGCTTGTACTTGTACTCCCAGATCCTGCGCGAGCTTGCCCCCAGGGGTATTGAGCTTGATGACTTTTTCCGCTTCTTCCTGGTCCCTGGCATGGGGTGAGTAGTATTATTCCCTCGACGCACATCCTCCCGTAATATAGCTGACTCATTGTTGAATAGTCACTGCAGTGGGAACTTCGCCCCAGGTCTAGCACCTTGGTACTTCGCCGGTGGCGGCCAAGTTCTAAACTCAGGTGTCTACGGTGTCCCTGGCTTCAGGGACGCCGAACACGACGTCCTGCTTGCCATGATGCGGTGGGTCGAGCAAGGCGTTGCGCCCGATCAAATCATTGCCACCACCTGGAATAACGATACCACCCAAGACACAGTTCTGAGACAGAGACCGCTTTGTATGTACCCAAAGAAGCAGAAGTATCTAGGTGGGGATGTGGACAAAGCTGAGAGCTGGTCGTGCGCTTGATCATGATGAGGTTAGCTTTGGTCGACGCCGCAAAATGCACGACGAGAGCATGATAGACCCAGGAATGTACTTCCGATCTATTCACGAAACTTCGCCCTCCTGATGATTCCACCCTCCATACCCTGATCTCACTCTCTCAAGTAGCGACGGTCTCACTCAGGGGACTGACAGGACACTAGACGCGATGGCTCTTACTACAGGGTCATACACCTCAGGAAACAACAAAACAGAACTACTCTCCAAATGTGAATCAATCAGTTTGTAGAGTAGAGCCCCATGCTTGATGCATAAAGTTCCAAAGCCAGATGTCACACAGCGTGCATCAGTCTTCGATACGGAGACTGGCGCAAAGCGACATCGGCAGGCTGGCTTCCGTGGCTGCTCCTGGATGACGACATACTGTTTGCACGACATACTGTTTGCACGACATCACCTCAAATTCTTTCTATTTTTGTTATCCACAAAGTTGCTATCTCTGCTCATCATAAGTGATTTGCTTCCTGTTCGACAACATGGCAACTTTCTCGTAAGTTGAGCACTGTCTGTCATGAACTCTTCACTAACAATCTCTAGCAAAAGTTCGTTCTCAGCAGCTTCTTATGCCACGTTCCGACCATCATATCCTCATTCCCTATATAAAGAAGTGCTTCAATACCATCGAGGACAGCGCCAGTCATGTGTCGATCTTAGATGCGGCCATGGAGTTATCGCACGAGCACTGTCATAATCCTTTGACTCAGTCATAAGAACCGATCCATCTAGTCGCATGATAAAGTAAGCGCAGTCTTCGACATCCAGTACAGAGTATCTGAATGTAGAGTTTCGCGAAGCATCAGCGGAAAGTCTTTCGTTCATCGCAGACTCTTCTATTGATATGGCGGTCGTAGGTCAGGCTGCTCATTGGTTTGACCATACTAAAGTCTTCAATAAACTTGCTCGCACAGACAAAAGTGATGGTAGCATGGCCTTTTGGGGCTATAAGGATCACGTCTTTGTCGACTCTCCTAAGGCAACATCAATCATGAACAAGTACGCCTATGGTCAACACCCCGATATGCTAGGTTCGTATTGGCAACAACCAGGCCGTTCCATCAATCAGAACTTGCTGCGTGATGTGAAACCCCCCCACCCATGTCTGGCAGGATATCGAGAGGATCGAGTACGAACCAGGAACAAATGGTAGACACAGCGGCCAAGGGACTATGTTCATGCACAGGGCGCTCAAGATTAGCGAGTGCAAGGAGTAAATCCGCACGTGGAGCTCTTATCATTCCTGGCGGGAAGCTCATCCAACTTTCGGAGGAAGAAGCAGAGGCGGCTGCGGAGATGTGGTTGACGCACTATTCGACGAGATTGCAAGCATAGATTCCAAGTTTGGGTCTGGAGAGACCTTGGTTGACATCGAGTGGGGCAGTGTCTTGCTGTTGGCACGCAAGCGGTAGTCTCACGGTCACACTATACCGTCAAATATGGATGCTGGCGACGGCCCAGACTCAGACTGCTGGACCTGTGGTTCCTCTCAACTACAAGCGGCGGAAGATGTGATATCTGCCCAGTCGATCAATATCTCGTGCGATTCTCGCCGAGCGGCCTGTCATCCTCCATTGGATATCCGATCATTCTGGACACAACCAGCCATGCCCCTTACTCATTCCTGGCACCATCGAGGAGCCGTCGCCCTTTGCGTGATCGACAGAATGTTCAAGCTGGGTGTACTGCTTCTGCGTTGGTTTTGGGAGAGCTTCCTCGTGTAGTAAGGATATCTGGCTGCTTCAACTCCCAGATCTGAATTGCTTGTAGCTGAGCGCAATGATCCTGCCGACAATCTAAGTTCACTGATTGTTATCAGGAATCGGATCCACTCAATGTTTGACGATGAGTGGACATATCACTTGCCGGAATCAAAGACTGCGGCGGAGAACTTTTCGTCCATAAGCTCTCGTGTTTTCGACTTGATACACTGTTTATTGGGCATGGATACGACGGGCTAAGCCTGGATGACTTGTTCTCCAGGTATCTTTCGAAGTAATCATCTTCGTTATTGCGGTTCCTGGCTGAGTGATGGACTGCGAGTTGAGTTGAAGCCGAAGTGACTTGAAGCGACCAAGATAGCTTCCAGAACTTCAATCTATAAACCTACGTAGACGGTCTCTGGGTCGCAGTAATTATCAAGACTATGCTTCCCTGATCCTTGGTATACCAGTTAATGACGTGGAACCATTGTCCCAAACGAGCTAGACTGCATGTGCCGGGGTGCTTCCCGCGGTGCATATCTCTCTAACTCAGCCACAGCTTTGGCAGACCCAATCAAAATGATCGGTTCAATTGGCTCTGGTGTACCCATTCTCTGTAGTGACATTCGTTTTGCTTACTCGGGTTGATCACTTGTCAAGTCCCAGATTTATTGTGAGCGAATGATACTCTTCTATTGAAGCTGCTCAACCTAACTTCGCACATCGATAACATGCACCATGTTTTCCTCCAGGGCGACCAGATTTCTTAGTCTGGATGACCAGAAACGGTGCCTGCTTTTAGGTTCGAAGCCCCGCTTCACATCTTTCAACGGCCGATCAAGTGAACCAGATTCCCTTTATCTCGTGGTATAAAAAGACATTGTTCGCCCACGACTGGTCATCACACTGCAACTCGCTCTCTGATCTAGGACCGATGCTTTACCGACATGACCGTCGTACTCCACAAGCACTGAGATGAGCAACTCGTCGTCCTTCTTATGGGTGGACAGCCCAGGACATCAAAAGCACGATGCATCCACACGGAAACAGATTTCCAAACATGTCATGGTCGAGATTGGCAAAGCTCGACGAAAACCAAAGAAGCGAAGGATCATGTCAAAAGAATTTCCGAAGTTGAAAGAAGAACCAATTTCTCAATCACAGCTCGACGACAAAGATCGTGTCGTGAACAGTCAAAGCTCCTCCGAGCAAGGATTCGATGGTGTTCTGGATGATGAAGTCCTCACAGTCTATCGCAATCCAGTCAATGAAGCAACCCGGAATTCTCTGTTTAGCAGGAGTATGACTGGCAATGTTCCTCGTTATCGAAAGTTGTTGACTAATATTGGCATGCTACAGTGCTGGCTCATGAGGAGTTCTTCGGACAAAACGGCGCTGTCTGTGCTCATATGTGGTGGGATCTATGTCGACTGGATATCGCTGCGACATATCAAATCGATTCGATGATGGACACAAACTGTCGCTATCTCACAGAGGGCACGATGCCCTTCGATTTAGATGGCCCGACGTCGACTATGTTGCACCTGAAAGCAGTGCAAGAGACCCAGAGAGCTATCGAGGATCCCACACGATGCTACGGTACAGGTCTCGTTGCTGGAATAACAGCCAGTATATTTGCTGCGGTCAGTAGAAGAATTGCCATCGTTCCCCGTTCATTTTTCCCTTGCTTACGACATGACACAGTACGCTCGAGGCGACGACTCCGACTGTTTGCTCCATCTACGCGGGTTACGTACCATCATCTTCAATCGACCAGGTGGTCTATCATCGCTGTGTAGCCAACCAAAACTACTTATGTTGATCTCCATGTAAGTGCGCTCCATGTATTGATGATTGACTCATGGTTCGCAACTTAACCGGCTTTCATTTCCAGGTGTGAGATCACGTGTATGTGTACCTTGAACATCGCGCCCGAGATCCCCTTTCCGATGAGCATCTTCATGGATTCGTGTCACTTTGGACCTGCGCAACCTTTATCACCATTCTCGCAGGCTGTCGAGGAACTCTGGAACTTGGAAAGACCATACAAAAATGCCACGATTGCTGCGTACGATCAAGTGGTTGCGCTTGGCGACAACGTACCTCACCAGGAAGCAACTTTGTATCCGCTTCCCGCCGAATCGATCGCCGGTCTGATATACACCTACAGAAATTGGCTGATTAAGGCCCAGATCCCGATCGCAGGCATTCAATCGCAACGAGTCTCAGACTGGACGAAGAATATGCTCGCCACATACGATAAACTGCTCGATATCATCTCGTGGGACTTCCGGGGTCAGCCAGATATCATCTCGAGTTCAATAACGGTGAGATGTTCAGGGCTGGATGTGTTGAAGGTGATCATACTCACATGCTGGAGCGGCGTCTCAGCACACAAGTTATCACTAATGTACGACGACAACGGATCGGGTTTACGCTACTAGTCAGTCTAGTGTTAGTGCTGCTCCTATGCATATATAATGCCCCTGCCTGTCAAGCTTACTGCCTTATGGACAGACAAATCATCTCAGTAGTCACCTCTCACCATAGGTGAGCCGCTAAATAAATAGTCTGAGTGAGCAGTCAAGAATGCTTTTCGATATCAGGAAGAATGATCGCGGCAGACGAGCAAGAGACCAAACAATCCACCATGAACGCCAATGTCAGTGATGAAGTACTTCGAGAAATTTATCTCAAGCCTTTCGAGATCGCCAGCAAGGAAGCTAAATCGTGGGTTTTGATGAAAACTACATCTCTATCAATGACAGTCATTCACTGCGTCCCAAGATTGTCAAGATGTTGGCAGTACTAGGATTCACAAAACAATGCCTAGCTCACGGTGGAGGCTCCGCGTCCGTCAACGCCCACTACAAAGTTCCGCCTTATGAAGCGTCGCCTTACGAAGCGTTAGACAATGCATTTGGTACGGGCACGGAGCTCTTATATCCCGAAGATGCACACATACAACACACCCTTCCGATTCACTTGAAGCATATTCTTGGCCTCCATGGATATGCTTCAGCAAAATACTCCAGGCTTCCTCTTGGGTCCACATCAAAATTAAGAACAGGTTGTCTGTAGAGAAACGATTCCAAATGAAAAGTGAGGGGAATGGACTTTGTAATAGGGAGAATATTCATGCGGATATTGTTTCTTACACCACTATCATCATGCTATGCTACATGGAAACCTTCTACAAGAAAAATGCAACAGCACCGAACAAAGCAGCGATAGCACCCTGCACACCAGCTTTGGCAGCACCTCCAGTGTAAGGCACAATAGTAGAACTGGTCTTCGCGGCACCAGTAGCGGTAGCGACACCAGCAGAAGTACCAACACTAGTCCCGTTGACAGCAATCAAAGTAGGCTTGCCAGACACAAGAGCAGTGGAAGTAGCGTACTCGTACCCAACAAGACCTATACAGCGAGAGTTGAAGCAAGAGTTGTAGCTGCACTGCGAAGAATCCGTGCACGTTGCGTTATAAGGTCCACAGACCATGCCAGCAGCGGCTTCTTGGTACGCAGAAGAGACTGTGCATTCGGCGCCGTTTGTGCATTGGGCAGTGGAGTTGCAGCTCTTGCCAAGAGCGATTAGGCCAGATGCAGAAGGTGTAGAAGTGGAAATAGGCATGATAGACATCATGTCAGAAGCGCTCGAGGAGACAGAGATGGGCATGATTGACATCATACCAGTAGCAGTCGAAGAGGGCAGGTTGGCGAGATAAGAAGCGGAAGGAAGGAAGCCATTGCACAAGCCGTTGTTGCAAGTGTTGGTTGCGCATTGAGAGTCGTTGCTACATGAGGCTTGGAATTTGCCGCAAGACTTGATCTGCATGAAGTTGGATGCGTAGCAGTCAGCACCGTTGGCGCATTGTTCGGTATTTGCGCACTCAGCGCCGAGAGGGAGTGATCCAGCAGCAGCGACGACGGTTGAGGAAGGCGCAGGCAGGGCTCCCTGAGGTGTGGATGTAGAAGTAGCGACACTAGAAGCAGTGGAAGAAGGCATGTATTGGAGAGATGAGGGCATCAACCACTCTGATTGAGGCAGAGGCCCACTGCAGAGGCCACCGGCACAAAAATTGGTGGCGCATTGAGAGTCGTTGTCACATGCTGCGTTGTACTTGCCGCAAGAGGTAATCTGCATAAAGTTGCTGGCAAAGCATTGAGCGCCTCCAGCACACTGTTCGGTACGGGCACATTCGGCACCAAGAGGAAGAGTGCCAGGGTCTGCGACGACAGTCGATGAAGGAGCTGGCAGTGCTCCCTGAGCGTTAACAGCAGCCACTGCTGCAGCGAGGGCAAAGAGTGAAGAGTGCATTTTGCCGAGAAGGTAAGGCGATTGAGATTGTTGTGAGAAGGTGCGGGAGGGATGATGGTAGTGAAGCTGATGGGAGGAGAATTAATCCTGAGCAGGAACCCCTCACCTTTATAAACTCTCGTCGGCGAAGATGGCACAGCTCGCCCTCGCCCGCGGCCGTATAACCATAATCATGGTTTCAAAAACCAAGAGGCTGGTGGACTGAGCGCCGGTAGTAAAATGGAGCACCCCGCGTCATAAAACGCTGTATTTAGAATAACGTTGACGTCCCAAGCCACTTCCGCTCGTGTTGATCTGTGTAGAGCCGCTTGGCATTTGGGTTTCAGCAAGTCAAAAAGCCGACTGGTCCGGGTATAGGCTGGATACTACGTCGGTGATCGCTCTATAGTGTCGATGTTCTGGGTATAGTCGCCCGTGAGCCCAGCAGCGATGCTATATGCGTCTCGTTGCAGTTCGTAAATCTTAGTTCTGGCATAGCTTCTTTCTACGTACTCGTGTCCATGCCGTTCCGGGTATCTTGATCGTACAGACCCTGCATGTCGTCTCTTGCCCACAGCTTGACGGTTCGATCGTAACTTGAGCTGACGATCCACTTGGCGTCGCTGGTTACATCGGTAGAGAGCACATGACCCGAGTGACCACTCAGGCTCTTGCACAGAGCCCAATCGTCGGCCGAGAAGATCTTGACATTTCTGTCGAAACCTGCACTGACAAAGAAAGTGCCGCTCTTTTTGGGGGTCAAGTCTTGTGTGTCGCCGTGTCGGTCGAGAGACTTGGCACTCAGAGGACTATCTGTGCCCTTGAACCAGCGAAGATCCGTCACCCCGCCTTTGTGTGCACCTATTGATGCAGTCTCCTTCATAGCGCGAATATCCCAGCACTTTGCGAAACCGTCGCCTGAACCAGTCATGACGCGGTAACCATCAGGACTCCAGTCAAGACCGTAGATTGGAGCAATATGGCTTTCGAGATACAGGACGCGACGACCGCTGCGCAAGTCCCACAAGCAGGCAATACTGTCGAGA
>SWBH01000122.1:0-20042 GCA_024195465.1 Aureobasidium sp. EXF-8845 | reverse complement strand
TTATGGCATCTCGAAGACTCTGGGCATGATCACCTTTACAATGGTGGTTGTCGAACGAGTCGGTCGACGCAAGGGTCTCATCTGGGGTGCAGCTCTAGGGTGCGTGCCGATGTTGTACATTGGCGGTTACGTGCTGAAAGCAGACCCGGTCGCTGCTTTAGCGGCCGGTGACACGTCTCGCAATGGCTGGGGTTATTTGGCCATGGTCTGCGTCTATGTCAATGCGTTCATCATCTGCGCGACGTGGCAGGGCATCACCTGGACCTATGGTAAGTGTCTCGGTGACCAGATCCTCAGCAAGGACTAATATTTGTAGCTTCTGAGATCTTCCCATTGGACATCCGTATGCTCTGCGTCGCTTTGACAACAGCTGATACATGGCTGGGGTCGTTCATCATTGCAAGATCAACGCCGTACATGATCTCCGATCTCGGGTACGGGGCGTACTTCTTCTTTGGTGTGATCCTCGTGGCCATGGGTATCTGGTCCTTCTTTTTCGTTCCTGAAACCAAGGGTTTGAACGCCGTGTTCTTTTGTGCAGATCAAGACTGACCGGTTCTCAGGCATAACCCTCGAAGAGATGGATACACTGTTTGCCAGATCGGTACGAAAGACAATTTGGGCGCAGCTTCGTGGACGAGGGCTTCCGCCGATGGATGAAGATGCGACGATGACTGATGATCCCAAGAAGCAGTCTACTGTCAGGATTGAGAACGTAGACATGTAAACCTGTTCCTGGTCGCATACCGGAGAGGTCTTCTTCGGAAGCGTTTCAAGTAACGGCATACATTGCGACGGTGCGATGGCCGTGGTGCTATCTTGGCTGGGACACATGCAAGCGACCAGGGAGACGCAGGTCGAATGTCTCACTCTCTACGCGATCAGATGGCATATCGAGAAATTCGTAGTACACGAGTAGCAGACGCGAGAAGTCATGTTTGCGTTCAAGCGCGTGTTGCTCGAGTCTTGGCGTTGCTGGAAACGCTTAGCGCGCGATACACAAAAGCCGTCTTGTTCGAGATCAGTTGACATCGGTCACCTTCGTAATGACAACAATATCATCAAGTTCTCAACATCGAGTCCTCCAACTCATCAACCTGCCCGCGACATTGACTATCCAGAGAACTAGTCGATCTCTCTCGGTTTCAATGTCGACACCACGTTCAAGAACAAGACGGCAGTTTACATGTTCGTTTCGTCATGTCCCGCCGTAACAACTATTGGATTCGTGCATGCCAGCCGCGCATGTAACCTTGCAGCCCGTCCCCGCAGCACTCAGTCGATTCTGCCATCCCTGTCGGTCGACTGCACATACGGAATACAATGTAAGCCAATGCTAAGCGTTGCTTACAGCTAGTCCAAGAGATCTCAAGGCGCTTGCATCGAACTTGGTCCCACTTCCTTGCACATACTTTGGCATTGTTTGGACATTTCAGGTTCCCGTGCGTGAATTGTGCCAGATCGTTCCAGACCTTGTAATTGCTTATCGCAGAACAAATCAACCTCTTTTGATGCTTTCTATGCATGTGCGACATCATTCACGTACACTAACTCTGTGAGGGGTATGTCCGATGGCCGTCCAGGAATGAGGATGTAGGTCATCTTTACTTAAAGAGTCTCATCCCTCGTCCAACGTATTAATTTTCCCAAACCCTCCAAGCTGATGATGAACACATCCTTCTACTCCAAGTTTCCAATGCATTCCATCCGTCTCTCTGTGTTTGGCTTGCTTGCTCTTCTACTGGGAAATGTAACAGCCGCACCGACATGGAGTAACGAAATCTATACAGTCAAGGAGAGACACACTGTACCTTGGGGTTGGGCTAGAATAGCTTCCCCTCCTGATTCTCATCTCGTCCATCTTCGTATCGGCCTCCGTCCACAAAACTTGGAACTTCTACAACAACATGCTGTAGAAGTCTCAGATCCATTTCACGCACGCTATGGTCAATACCTTTCTGCCACTGAGATCAGGAACCTTGCCGCCCCTTCTGAGCAAAGCATCGATATGGTCCAAAGCTGGCTGCTAAACCATGACATTGTGACAAGTGCACTCGATCCAACTGGCGACTGGATCAATGTACGCTTACCCGTCCGCAAGGCTGAAACTCTTCTAAACACTACATACTCTGTGTATGCTCACGTCGATGGCTCGACCTTGGTCCGGACTCCGGAATGGTCTTTACCTAAGAATCTGCACCAACACATCGACCTCGTTCAACCCACTACATCTTTCTTCCGAACTTCCAAACAGACAGTCGATACAAAGCCCGAACGCGGACCGATAGACTGGCATCAACCCCATGACAATCAATGGTGGAAAGCAGCTCCAGATCATGTAGGTTTACGCAATGCAGTCTTCTCATTATAACGATCTGACCAGGATAATGATTGCAGCACCCCAACCTCACACCTTGTAATATCAGCGCGGTGTGCAATGTCACTGGTACCAACGCTGCAGGTGCCACTATCACTGCTACAACACTTGAGTGTCTACGCTGTCTGTATGGGACGATCGACTATACACCAAGAGTGCCTCAGAAAAATATGATTGGCGTTACCAATTACCTGAACGAGGTGTGCTTTCCGAAGATCTCGAAAATCGAGACATACAGCTGACGATGATCAGACGCAAAAGCGATCGGATATCAAGACCTTCCTCCAGAACTTCCGTCCGGAAGCAGTGGGAGTTGCTGGCACGTTCCCAATAATCAAGATTGCAAACGCTCAAGACCAGCAAGGAACTCTCAACGCCGATCAGCTCGCCGCTGAGCTCAATATTGAGGGTGACCTGGACGGCGAGTTGGCCATCGGAATTAGCTGGCCAACAAGATTCATGTCGTGGTCGACTGGTGGATCGCCACCCTTTCTGACGGATCTTGCCACGCCCACGGACACAAACGAGCCGTACCTGGAATGGATGGAGTATGTCCTGGCACAAGAGACATTACCTCAGGTGATCAGCACTTCCTATGGTGATGATGAACAGTCGGTACCATACTCATATGCAAAAAGAGTATGTGACGGGTTCCAGCAACTCGGTGCTCGTGGAATATCGGTCCTTCTGAGTAGTGGTGACTCTGGTGTGGGATCTGATGGAAACTGCTTCTCGAACAGCAACACCTCCCAAGCCATGTTTCTTCCTGCCTTTCCTGCATCTTGCCCCTGGGTCACGACTGTCGGTGGCACAAAGGGATTCAAGCCGGAAGTTGCAGTGACACGATTTGGTAGTGGTGCTGGGTTCTCCAATTACTTCCCTCAACCAGCATACCAAGCCTCTGCTGTCGATCAGTACATTGACAACATAGGAGACCTTTATGCAGGATTGTACAATCGGACCGGCCGAGGTTACCCAGACGTTGCGGCACAAGGTGATCACGATGTGTATGTCTGGGAAGGCAATATCAGCACAGTCGGAGGTACAAGTGCATCTGCGCCTACCTTTGCAGCAGTCATTGCTCTCGTAAATGATGCACTCATTGCAGCTGGCAAACCCATCCTTGGATTCTTGAATCCCTGGCTCTATGGTGGAGCCTTCGCTGCGCTTACGGACATCACGAATGGATCTTCGATCGGTTGTGATACTCCTGGATTCCCAGCTACGGTCGGCTGGGATGCTGTGACCGGCTTTGGTACTCCGGTATTTGAGGTTGTCCCAACTGTCGTTTTGACACCTACTAACCACATCACAGAACTTGCGCAAGCTCATCGCCGAGGCATTTCGCACACACAAGGCATGATACCGTCCGCCCAGCAGGATCTTCGAGTAGATTGTCACTACGATGTCCTATTTATCTCCTATAGTCTTGACAAATATATCACTGTTGAACATACGGCAGCTGAGGGAGACCCAGGTATCGAAGAGGTGATTTACACTTGACGAGCAGCACACCCACTCCATTCAATACACCACTTCATACTGCTGCCGTATTGTACATACTGGCAAAGCAGTGTAGTGATGCCTCGTGTTGCGCTCTAGCTCTTTCCATTCTTGTATAGGTGACATCGACCTGCTGTTGTTTCCTTCCAGATCTTAGCGACACTCATCCGCCAACTACTGATTGGAGGTAGGGCCTGCAAGACAGCGTTCGTGGTCTTAGGATGGAAGGGTCATGAGGGTGGCCGGGTCCCGTTGGCGGAGACGAGGATGTTGGTGCCACGACTTTGACAGGAACAACTTCGAGTACCTGACAAGTAAGAGATGGCTGTCTCGCTTCGGACGCGCTCAGATGCCATGCCGGGTTGTTCATGGTACAGGACAGAAGATTCGAAGCCAAGAGTGCTCGCGACCGACGTGTTGCTCAAGTCTTGGCGAAGATCTGACGCACCAACGTGCACCGCGAACTTCGGCGACCCCGAATTGATCTGCATGCTAAATTTCGACCTCAGGTGAGAGACGTTGCATCCTCCATACCAATCGACTGACTACTTCCTTTTGTTGATTCGTCTCATTCATGTGAGCGATAGCCGGTCGTCGGCTATGAGTTACACACGCGTACTCCTGCCCAGCAGCCGCAGGCTTAGCTAGCGAATCCCGCGACAATGAATTCCGCGACAAGAACAGGGCGTGATTGAACAAGGCACCCATACTATGACTGATATGGTATACACGTGCGCAAATCTCTGCTGCCTCTTTGTCGTTCCCTTGTTCCAATATGGAAGCATTCCGCGACACTTTTCAAAACCACAGGACTAAGCAACTTCGTAAATCCTATATATGACTATGACTGTCTCTCTCGCCTCTAGTGTTGTTCACTCTGCACAGCGACGATCTACTTTTCTACCATGTCTTCTTCAGCGCAGTACAATGGCCCGTTCCCGAACACGTGCTTTAGTTCCGACGTTTCGAAGAGCATGATTCCACTCTATACCTTGGTCGTGCGAGGATTTGTTCTTGAACACCACAAACAATTCCGGGAAGCGATTTCAGCTCACCAAGTCTCGATTACTCTACTCAAGGTGCTTATGCCGAAGATCAAGAAGGCGATGCGTAAAGCACACCGTGTGATGTTCGAGCGACAACTCGACGTGCTGCGAGAGAGGAAAGTGATCCTCGACCAAGCGGCGCTGACCAATCCACCTTTCGTCAACTTCATTGCGGTTCCCACCATTCTCAGTGCGGACGCCGAATTGATCACTGCCACAGAGCAAAAGTATCAGCTCCTGAGTCTGGTATGTAATCCCTGCACTATCCTCCATCCTCTCTTTTTGACCCCCTGGGATCCCTAACCCACTTTCGGACGCAAAGCCAATATCGCAATAGGATGAACAGACACTGCGCGACTTTGTCAAGGCCAAACCGGATGACATTGACAGCGACACTTATCACAGTGGAGCACCCGACAGTATCAAGCGATTGAGACCAGACAGTGTTCCCAAATTTGCTCCGACATTGGATACATCGCTCCCACCTACAGTCTACAGGATCTCGCACGACTCTGAGCTACTCATGGCTGGAGAACGTTCTCATTGGTACTTTGTCAAAGACGAAACCAATACAGCGACCCTCTACGCCTTGCAATTCATCTGGAACAATGAGGAAACAACCAAAGAAGCCGTCCTTCGGCGTGCGGGCGAGTTCCTTCCTGCTGCGGGTGCTCTACACGTCAGTATAATGAGAACACCGCGTGGAGCGTATATGCTCAAGATGACCGGTCATCGTCCTGGTTTTACTTTGGAAATGCCTGATCGTGTTGATAAATCTGGATGGTACACGCGGCGATTTTATTATGGCGGACGTCGATTTGTGTGGAAGGAACCAGTCAACACGAAAATGTTCCACAAGTTTGAATGGAACGAACTGTACGAGACTTCCCGGGTCTGGCCGAAGAAAGGTAGCAAGACTGGCAAGATGGACGACGAGATTGTGGGCAGTCGCCTCTGCTGGGGTGAAAATCATGGAGGTATACGTGAGAAATATACCTTGTACATGGCTGGGGGCCTGGATCAGCACTTCAGGGAACATCTACTGGCGAGTCAATTCGCAAGAATGGTTTGCAAGCTGTATCCGACAGCCGGCTCATCCGGAGGCATGAACGCGGTCGGCGATGGTCTCACATTGTGTATCTATTCTGATTGATATCATCCTGTCCCGACCGACGTCGCAGTCAAGCGATGTGTCGCGTACCGCGAACGCGGGCAATTGCACGGCGGGAGAAAAAA
The DNA here is from genome assembly GCA_024195465.1 of Aureobasidium sp. EXF-8845. NCBI lineage: Eukaryota > Fungi > Ascomycota > Dothideomycetes > Dothideales > Saccotheciaceae > Aureobasidium > Aureobasidium sp. EXF-8845. The sequence continues at coordinate 13,880 of SWBH01000122.1, read as the reverse complement.
GGTTGATGTCGGCGTGATCGACACTTCGGTCTGCGCCTACTTCGCCATTCTACTCCGACGGGATCGACTTTGCGTTGAGACAGAGCCTTTTTGACCATGCTCCGACAAAACACGATACGCTCGGAAGAAGGTGGAGGAAAAAGATATAAATTGTGCTCTGCAACACACATTCAGTTATTTCCTGCACTCCAGAGAACAACCCAGTCTTGTCAAGGGTCTTCTCCTTGGTGAATTGGTCTTTTACAACTGACGCACAGTCATATTCCCGATCAAGGTAGACAACGCCTTCCCTCAAGAACAATCAAGACAGGAGTGCGGAATTGCCATCGGTATAAAGCTCCAATCGAAACTCACATTGAGTTTCACTGCCATCAGGATGATTGAGAACGTCCTTTCTCCACTGGACTGTTCGCGATTGACGCGGCTTCACACAACCAACCCTCGGCCGGTCCCTCCACCAGGAAGCGAACACAGTCGTGCACAGAGTATCTGTACAGACCATATGATACAAGCCAGCTGGAATTGCGATTCCGGCTGGGAACCCCCAATCCTCAAGCCTTCTGAACCTCTGCAGATTCAACCGACAGCTTCAGTACTGCACTACGCGATTGAGTGCTTCGAGGGGTTGAAACTGTACCGCGGCTATGATGGAAGACTGCGCCTCTTTCGTGTCGCGAAGAATTGCGAGCGCATGAGGATGTCCGCTGCGAGAGTCACGCTCCCGGACTTTGACGCAAAGGAACTCGAAAAGATGATTCTCGCCCTATGTGCACAAGATGGACCTCGGTGGTTACCCCGAGACCATGTTGGCCAATTTCTATACATCCGGCCGACCCTGATCTCAACGGATCCTGCTCTGGGAGTTCGTACTCCTAGGGAAGCATTACTTTACGTCGTTCTGGTCTGTTTCGGAGACAACTCGTCCATTGTACCCGCCTCTCCTGGTCTCAGACTTGCTCAGGATCTATCAGGCCTAAAGCTGAGGACTTCAGCATTGGACTCGATTCGAGCTTGGCCTGGAGGCTTCGGTTACGCTAAGATCGGAGCAAACTACGGCCCGTCGCTAGTTGCCCAACGAAAAACTCAGGCCGCTGGATACCATCAGACGTTATGGCTATTTGGTAACCAATGCGTTGTTACCGAAGCTGGGGGTAGCAACTTTTTTGTTGTCTGGAGAGATGCAGAATCTGGAAGACTGCAACTAGTTACGGCTCCGTTGGAAGACGGGATTATACTAGCGGGCATCACACGCGCTTCAATTATCGAGCTTGCACAATATCGACTTGATGCGAGCTGTGAGGGACTGGAAGCAGTGGATGTTGTTGAGCGCCAGTATACAATGGACGATGTGTCAAAAGCGTTTCGCGAAGGGCGACTTGTTGAAGCTTTCGTCTGTGGTACTGCATACTTCGTCACACCTGTGAGCGTTATCAGTCACCATGGTGAAACCTTTCACTTCCAGGAAGGTCGTAATGAGAGCAGATACGCTCGGAAGATACGTTCCTGGCTGGCTGAAGTTATGTGGGGCGATGATCGCCATGGGAACTGGGTCTTGAACGTGGACGAGGAAGTCGAGAGCTAGATCCAGCCTGCAATTTTAGAAAAGATCAGCGTGAAATCAGTCGAACAACGTACATTTAAGCAAAGAACGATCAGAATTACAATGAGATCGTGAAGCAAGTGAGATAGGAAGTCCGAGATTGTATTGCAGTACCATACAAAGGACATTGCTCTATCCTGACACACTCAATGCGACAATAGCTGGTCAATCAACCTCATGTAGCTCACAGATAGGTAATGAGATCATGAACGTTACCTTGTACCTGCGTAGTTCGATTTACGCGGTGACGTGAGAACATGTTGGGACAGCTGCCAAAGAAAATTGGTCTCCGTTCATCAAATGCTTGCTACCATAGAATGTCGGAGCCGAGCACGTCGGAAGATCATATCGGCTTTCAGCGGGGGTGTGCGATGAATCGGACACGGATTTTCAAGTCCGTCCGTCCGTCCGCCACCCACATTGTTCTGACCGACGCTCTTCTGCGTCCCTCTCCGACTCGCTGCGCTCCGACACCCCGTTGGTTTGACAACAAATTGCGTCGTCAACATCGGCCAAATATGCAGAAACCTGCTCGGCTCGCTGCTTGTGAGCAGTGTAGATTGAGAAAGCAATCTTGCGACCACTTGCGGCCAGTGTGCACTCGCTGCGCACGCCGAGGCCGTGAGGTCGATTGTGATTACCGCGACCGGCCTTTCAGAAAGCGCCAACGCATTGCGGCTGTGCAGTCTGTCTCAATCACGAATTACGTCCTCATCTAGACCTAATGCATTTACAGACCGGCGCAAGGGGCTGACACGCTGAGTCGAGCATCAACTGAAGATCCATCGGAATCTCCTAGTCGTGACTATCGATATCCAGATCCTGGATATATGGGCAGCTCTAGCCATATCGCCATCTTTGACCGTGTATCGACGCAGAGGAACTCGCACGAGGACAGCCGTGAGACTCAGCAGGACCATATACCTTACATGCTGAATCACACAAAGCTCAGAAAAGGAGCGTGTCTCATTGACAGTATCCTCTCTCGACTTGGCAAGGACGCATTCAAAGGCTTGGTGACTTTCTGGCTTGGGAAAGGTACCAATCTTGCACTTGGAGGCCTTCTGACCAAGATGTGTGTCGATAGTGTGACAGACGCGCTAACATCTCTGACCAACAATCCGGCCTCACACAGCTCACTCGCGCAACAACTTTTGCAGAACTCGACTCGTCGCCACGTCTTCCCGGTCACTGCTACTTTCGAGGACTATTGCAGTGAGGTCTGCCGCAAAAACATCCGATGGGAGGTTCTGATAATCGCGTTGGTAGCCCTAGGCAGAGCATCAATTGATGTGCCATACTATCCAAGCCTATACTCACTCCAGGCGGAGTTGGAGAATTTACAGGTATTGGTAGCCGAGTTGGCTGATTCATGTCTAGAACTTGCCCTGTCGCTGGGCTGTATGGACGAGTTGCTACTGGTGTGCCAGTACGAGAATTGGATACTTCATTCCATCATAGATGGAGACCAGAGTAGGCGAGCAATAGAGAAGTACTTGCCATACATTTGCTGATGTTCTGGTAGGTCTCGATTCTTGGCGCCGACTTGGCGATGTCATTAGCTCTGTACTGTATCTTGGTTACCATCAGCCGCGAAAACCAGAGCCGAACACGCCATACTTCCTCAAGGAGATGCGAATAACCACGTTCGCTCGGATTTATGCTGACGACAAAAATGTCGCTGTTTTTCTTGGTCGTCCACCTCGACTGAGCAGCACTTTCTGCTGCTTCCAACTCCCATATTCGCCTGTTTCTGGCGGAGATAATGATGAAACCTTTGGCGATCGAGATGCTCCAGAGAGCAGCGATCTACGCCCACCTTTCTTTGGCACGCATGAAGTCATCACATTAAATACCAGCATTCGTTGGGCAGCTCTATGTGCTCGTCTGAAGGAAAAAGTTCTCGAAGTTATACACGCCCCAAGTCTCGAAGAGGAGAAGAAGCAGAGGATTCGGTGAGTCGTCGAGCCATCCCTTGCGATCTTCCATACTAACGTGATGAAGTGCGGTGAATACAGAACTAGTCCAGTTGTGGACTGAGCTTCCCCAGCACATGAGATTAGAAGGCAGCCTGCAGACCCACAAGCATCGAGGGGCTTTCGAGCAAGATTTTCTACTCTTCGCCCGGCTTGACTACTTGCAAGTGGGCTTTCTACTCGGAAGTATCGAATTACTGCAGCACAACGCAGGTGCTTCCAGAGACTATAAGACGCTTTTGGCGATCTCGGGAGAGATGCTTTCCCTAGTGATCGAGGCCATCATATTCCGCGAACACCTAGTGAATTCAGGGACTGGACTGGTCTGGAAAGTCAGTAGATCTTCATGACCACATGCGTTGATTGGGGCTTTGCTAATCTAACAAAAAGGTCGCTCACTACGGACTTCCTGCGGCTGGAATTATTTCGCTGTGTCTGCTTCAAGCGTCACCTGGCACCCATCATGGAGCGGTCCCGATGTACAAGCTAGTACAGAATCTTGGTGTGTTTGTCGCCGAGGTGCAGGGAGAAGGCTTCATCCGTACCAGCGGTCCAGATTACGCTCTGCTGTATCGTGCTGCACGCACTATAGAGCGCGTGTTAGAGACCTTGCTTTGCGGAGCATTACAAAGGCCAGTCACTGGCGAAATGCCCAGCGTAGCCACTCAGGCTCCAGCACTAAACAACGTTGACGAGCTTTCCACATGGGATTTGTCCGCTACTGGAGACACCCTAGGATACGAGCTCGAATTCTGGCGTATGCTTGGGGAGCACCCTTCTCTGTTGGTTCCTGGTGATAGTGGGCTCGAGCCGGAGTGGTTAACAACGGAGACCTGAGCACTAAAACATAGGATGAGTGAAGTAGGTAGGCGCTTTCCAGGAACTGAGATTGTTAAGCTTCGCACGGCTCGGTGTACAATCTTTGTGATTCTGAATACAGATATGCCACACGTACACATACTATACTATCCTCCGTTGATTGGCAAAACACTTTTGGTGCTTTTCATGATGAAAATCAGGGGTTGGTAACTGTCGGTTGCATCTGGAGAGCAATTTCAGCGTTGGATCTTGTCAGTCGGCAGCTAACACTCTTCCGGCGCAATTTCTGCGGACCTTCGCTCAGCAAGTTTTGTGTTCACAGTCTCGCAGAAGATCGATGCGACAGGGGTAACGTACTTCAACGTTAGTCAGCTATCTCATATTTCGTTCTGGTTCGTAGCTTCCTTCCATTTCGATAGAACCAGAATGGTACTGGCGCTATCGCCAGGGCACAAAACCCAAGTATACTGGTTGCCCAGCCAATTCCTAACGCCTGGTACATGCGTAGGCTGAATAATGGAAAAGCAGCTGAAAATGTGTATCATGTCATCATCGCAGCACCAGCAGCAGACGCACCATACAACGGCCCATACGTGTCAATCATATACAAGTTGGTAGGAGCATATATTGTCAAGTTGCAAAGCATTGTGAGACCTTGAAAGAAGATGGGGCAGATCCAATGAATCGAAGACCGTGTCGTCCAGGCGAATAGGAATAGCGATATCGGGAGGCCGAATGAGGCGAGCATAGCAGGGTAGAGACGATGCTCAGGTGAGAATCTCTCTTCAGATACATCCTGCTCTTTGAATGCTTGCAGTTTTGGCTGGTAGACGATGTGATCTATAGCGATCAGGGGAATAGGCGCTAGAATACTGCCTATGACGAGGCCGAGGAAGGACAGACTGGTGGCGGTGCTTCCAAAACCATAGTAGTGCTCATATATCCATGGGGATACAGTGACAAAGGTATACAACAGGCCGAACATGAAACCGTTGTACAAACAAACTAGCGAAACAATCGGTTCCTTGACAAGCATGTGCAAAGGCCGCAAAAACAGCGTCGTAGTATAGTACCGAATAGTCTGACCCACGGTCATTCTGTCGTCATCGATACTTGTCAGGCCCAGTCTCTTTGGCCGGCGCTGGAGTATGGTCCTCTTATACGTCTCTCGTATAAAAAGTATGGGGACATAACATGCTGCGGCACAGATTACGGTGACCCATTGGGTCCAGCGCCATCCACCAGCTTTTACCACGAAGCCCCCAACCAGAGGGCCGATGGAAGCACCAAGAGTGGGTACAGAGTAGTAGAATGCCCTGGACACTGCCCGGTACCTGCCTGCGGTATAGTCCGTAATTGTTGCAGATGCATTACCAACCGCAGGCGCTGCGAAGACGCCGCCAAAGAAGCGGCAGATAGACAGCGTTGTGATGGTGCGGGAAAACCCAGCGCCTAGTGTAAAGACCATGAACGTGGGCGTGGTGATTAAGAGTACCACTTTACGACCGAACGTTTCGCTTAATGGTGACCCAAGCAACGATCCAGCAGCGAGACCGATATTATACAGTGAGAGAGGGAGGAGAGCCAGTTCCTGGGAAACGTCAAATTCGGCAGCCACCATTGCGCTTCCAGGACTGTACACTGAGGCTGCGAACGCCGTGACGAAGGCAAGTGATGTGACTGCGACTGTCGAGAAGATGCGAACGGTTCGGGAAAAGTTGCGGGGGTTGTCTGGATCGTCCCTGCCTGTCCAGTCCAAGACAATTTCTGGCTGAGAGCTTGACGCCATGGCAAATCTATCTCAACTAACAACAACGTGTGTAGTGATTGTCCAGTTCCGGTTCTAATATAGACAGCTTGCTAGCTGTAAGATAAATGCAGATTGTCAATCCAGGTCATTGGAAGCCGAACGCTAGAGCATCAGATTCCTGCCCGCTGTAGAAAGTGTATGATCGAAGGTAGTCTCCTACTTGGCTGGTAGATGGTGGACAAACTGTGGTACAATGGTTTGGTGCGAAAAAGCCGAGGTCTTGGAGTTGTTCATATAAAAGCAGATTTCCACGTTTCTGCCATTCTACAGAGCCCGACGCTAGTGTGCCTCCGAATCCCTGTCCTAAAGTCTCCGATCGGCATAGCGCAACACCCCGACACCGATAGACTAGTCAGAGTCCGCTTCTCGGTCCCGTGGTGTCTGTGGAGTACATGTCTTTCCAAGCTGAAGGATCATCGGAAAGAAAAAAGTGTTTCTCACAGCTCACCACTAGTATGCGCAGTGCAGACTCAGGTGTGATGCTGTCGCCAACGGCAACTACAGACCGAATTATAGCATGACCTGTTTGGAAGTCCAGATCTTTTCGAGGTGTACAATCTATTCCGTGCCAGAAACAGAAGGGCATTGAGTCTGCCAAGGTTCTGCAATTACGCCATTATCACATTACGCTCTCATGGCTGCTTAATGTTCTTTCTTCGTTTAATCTTCTTTATTTCGAAGTGACTTTCAAACTCACTTGTCAAAAATCTCCACTACCTTTCCAACGATATGCTTAGTGGTTGTATTGTAGCATTGAATCAAAAGTATGCAAGCTTATGAAGACGCTTCGAGGAATTCGAACAGAGCTCGCTCCAAGGTCATGTATTGGTTCCAGGCAAAACCTAGATCAGACCAAGCCACTTTGCGATCCATGGCAAGCCTCCCACGAAGGCAGTGCAGCCAGTGAAGATTATCAGCGATCCAAACTCGCTTCCGTAAGCGAGGCGTCCATGCTCTTGCAGCGCGCCACTTGTAACCATCAGTGCCTCGCTCAGAGGGCCAGAGATGATAGATCCAACTCCGCGTCCTGCCGCTAAACACCCAAAGACAATGTTGTAGTCAGCAGTACCGCTCGTTGCCTGGACTCTCTTGATCATGCCAGTCCAGGAAGAGGAGTAGGCCCCAGCCGTAAGGCCGTACAGCAAGCTGAAGACATAGAGCGGTGCGAGGGAAGTCGATACACCCCAGATCGCCAGAATGGCCGTCGTTGCCCCCATACTAATCGTGAACACCACTGAGGTAACGTCAACTCGATCCATGAGAGCTCCCACGATGATGCAGCCAAGAACCGATGCTAGATTAATACACACGAGTGTCAAGGATCCGAGTTGTGTGCTGACTCCGAGGGATTTTGCGTACGTAGGTAGATAATTAGAGGGGAGGAAGAAACCAGTTGCTTGGATTATGTTGAAAGCTTGCAAAACCCAGAAGGAAGTGTCCTTCAGGAATCTGACGTTGACAGGTCGAGGCGCAGAGGCAGGGGAGATGGGTAAGCGTGGCTTGAGAAATTTGAGCAGTGGCGCCATGCAGAGAACCATCGCACATGCGAGACAGCGCAGTGCCGTCCGGAAGCCATATCGCGATAGCAAAGTCTGCATGATAAGTGGCATGATGACTCCTCCAGTACCGTCGCCTGCCCTGTAAATTACTCAGCAAAGGTTCGGAAGCAGGATATCCTTGCTGAAAACCTGACTCACCACATGATCCCAATCGCAAGTCCTTTCCTCTTGACAAACCACTCGTCAAGATAAGTAACCGTCGGCGTGAACATGAGGTTGCCCCCGATGGCGAATAGAACACCTTGGAAGCCAATGAGGTGCGATACGTTTTGCGCAAACGATGCTCCGATGAGAGCAGCAGCGACAAGAGGTACGCTTATCCAGATGCTCCAAGCTTTCAGGATTGGCCATCTTTGCAAGACGAGAAAATAGGCTGGCATGAGCAGATACATCAGTCCTGTGGCAGTGGTACCAATAGCTGGAATACCACTCGGCCTAGACACGAAAGGTTCGTGACTCGAGTAATATTCTTGCAGCACTCCGAAAGAGAAAGAGAAGCCTGCAATATGATCAGCGGAACTATCGTATCTCGTTCGAAGTAGCACAAACCCCAGATGAGGACGTTGATCACAAAACATCCAGTGAGGAGCAGCCATGCCTCTTTGCCACCGTCAGTTGGCGGAAGAGCATCGCCTGCTGGATCTTCGAAGGATATGCTAAGTGCTGACATTTTTAGAGCTTATTTGAGGTCGTATGGATGTTGAGGATGCAAGGAACAAGTCCCAGAAAAGATCACGAACCTGTTGCGCCTATAAAACGAGTGGACGGATCGCCAAGCACATAGCCTTAGCCATATAGTCTAAAAAATCCCGCGTCGGGCCATGATGGCCGCAGGCCGACCTAACTTCCGTCCGACGTGTATAAGGTCGACTGACACGCCAACTATTCCGAACGTTCATCTAGTAGTTGACCATAGAAATCCTACTTTGTTTACCGCTTCTACATAAGAGTTTCAGTAGACGAATTACACTCTAAATCTTCCGAAATGGAGAGACTGTATAGATAAAATCGTATAGTTAGGATTACAATCACTCTTCAAGACCTTTTAAAAGTAGTGTATGAAGAACATAAGGAGCTCCCAAAGGTTGCGCCATGGTGTGATATTGCCGATGCATCATAATTTGTGCTTTACTTTTACAACTTCTAACTAGAGTGCAAACTCTCTCTAGTGAATCCATCAGCTTCGGCGCCGAGAAAAAATCCCGGCCGTCTCCAGTCCAGACTCCCCGCGCGTCGCGCATCGATACTCCATCTTAACAAACATGACATGAGCGAACCCAACCAAGATCCTCCTCAGCAGACACCTTTGGCCACGCGTGTGACCAAGGCATGCGACAGGTGCAAGCGAAACAAATCGAGATGTGACACCTATCGCCCATGCTCGCTGTGTATGCGAGCAAACATAGAATGCACAACGCGACAAGCCAGCGCGAATACAGAACCGCCAGCATCGCGTCCGGCAATTATGAAACGGAGACGAGACGATGTTTCACCAAGCGGTACTGAGCGCAACCCACGTTCCGCACATAGGCCACAATCTTTCGAGACCATTAACGAGCAGACTGGAAACTTTGACAATCATCTCCCCGACACTCGTAGCGACACGGGCGATGATGGGGAGGCCGAATCTACCATGAGTATGGCTCGAAAGATCTATAGTCTAGACCAACAGCAACTTGATGAGTTTGCTGTAAATGCTATACCGGGAGCGGAGAACGGAAATTCCTCAGCTGCTCCATCGCCAGTGATCGAAAAGTACTCGACCAACGCCTTCCTAACACATCCTTTTCCGCCATCCGAAGTGGTCATCGATCTGTTAGACGAATACTTCGCTTCCGTACATTGGTTCTCTTTGGTCATCTACGAACCGAAATTCAGAGAATCGTTCTTGTCTATACAGGGTGGCCTCGCTGAACCAAGTCAGAAGTCGTTCCTAATTCTTCTATCGACTATGCTTGGGATGGCTGCCTGGTACAGATCACAAAGACCAGAAGCTGAGACGGGCAGACCCAGTCGACAATGGAAACAGCTCAGCTCCGATCTGTTTCAGAACGCCGACAATGAGCTTATCAATGTCATGGATCAGAACTCAATCTCCGCCGTGCAGACGCTAATTCTCTTGGGCTCTTTCTACTGTTATCATGGACGTCCAAACTTATCATTCTCTATGCTTGGTGCAAGTGTGAGGACTGCTCAGGCTCTGGGACTACACCGTGAGCCTTCTCACGTTTCATTCCACAACCGCGAAGAAAGAAAAAGGGTATGGTGGACCATCTACACTTGGGACATGTGAGTTGATCGTCTTTCAAGCTGTGACCTTTTCTGACCGACCAGGTTCGCGGCTGTCACATACGGTCGACCTCTCGGCATCCACAACGAAGATTGTACAGTCACGATGCCATTCGAGTTCTCGGAGAACATCCAATATAGGCATGTTGCTCATTCGCAAAATCACCATCTGATTTTGTATTCTCGATATCAGACAGAGCTCAACAAACTGTATATGATTGCATCGCCAGTGATCAAGAAGGTCTACGGCACACGGCTGCGAAGAGGCGTACCGCACTCTGAAAATGCGCCTTATATGCAACTCGTGAAAGATGTAACGACAAAGCTCTGGCACTGGAGGGGCTCTTTACCAGGACATCTACTGATGGATATGGACAAGGACTGTCTTCCGGAAATGGATGCTACCGCAAAGGCACACTGCCTTCAAGCATTGGCTCTGCAACTCACATTCGACAATCTGCTCATAATCCTTCATCGACCCTTTCTCGCTTGGCACATCGACTCACTGAATGTGCCAAGGGACTCAGACGAGTCAGCTCATGACTTCGTTGATGATGTGCAAACCTCGAGTCCGCAGGAATGGTGGGATGCTGCGTTACGCACATCGAGGATCACAGAATTACCACAACTCGCACAACTCGCAACAGACAGTCACCTGGTCGCGTTTCTCGCCATCAACCTATTCAACAGCGCAATCGCTATGGTCGTGATGGCGCTTTCGAACCCACTCTCTGACAAGGCGCAAGAAGTCAAACGTATCACCACTCGCATCTTTCGACTCCAAGATCTGTTTGGCAGACGATCAAAGCTTTCCATGCAGAGCAGCACCATACTCAAGAATGTTGTTGAATTACTCCTGCGTCGCGAGAAAGAGGCGATATTCGCACCAGTGCCTGCGAGTAAGAGGCCTGAAAAGGTCACAGCGACCACGCCATCTTCTACCACAGGACTTTTGTCTGTGCGAGAAACTCTCAATCTGCCACTAGGCCTTCCTCAAGATCTGGGTGACTCACAAATGGCGAACAACATCAGCAATATTCACCAAGACCCATCATTCAATCAGAGTCTAGCTTCTGTCCAAAAGGGTATGAGGCACAGCGATCGTTCTTGTTGCCTTGATCACTAACACGTCGACAGTCTTTTCAAGCAGTTCATCTGGCACACCGGGAGTATCACACCCCACACAGCAAACTACAGACTATGCCATACCCACTCATGGCAGTGATCAGAACTCAGCCGAGTATTGGTCAATGCTAAGCACAACACAAAATCTCTCAGATGGCCTCGATCCGATGAGTGGGCCTCCAGCTCTGGCGGAAAGCAATGGTGTATATTGGTTTTGGGACACTATGTGGGATGGGGGTGCTCTGGAATGAGTCTGTTTATTTGTCTTCCTAATCCTGAAAGCTAGCATCAACGTTAGGACCCAGAATGAGGGTCTTAATACCCTTTCGTTCCGAAACATTGACGAAGGCTTTCTCTGCTTCATCGAAGCTGAACTCATGTGTAACCAAGCGCTTCAAGCTCACGCGACCTGAGTCAAGAAGGTCGACGGCCAGTTGGTAGTCGCCTGCTCCATAACGGAAGGAACCCTTCAGGGTCGCTTCCTTGTCACAAATTTGACCGATGGGGAAGTTCACCCTAGGTGAGCCCAGACCGGCTTGTATGAATGTACCTCCTCTTCTCAAGGCGTGAACACCAGTCTCGATACACGGCTCCGCGCCTGTAGCATCGACAACGACATCAGCGCCCTCTGACAAGCCGAATGCCTCACACAAATCCTCCGCGGTGGCTTCCGGACCTTGACCGGTCATCTGGAAAGACTTTGCACCGCTGTATTCCCTCGCAAACTTCAATCTGCTCTCAACGATATCAACGATGACCACACTCTTTGCGCCGAACGCTTTGGCAACGGCACTGCAGAGGAGACCGATAGGACCAGCACCGAAGACGACAAGGTCTTTGCCCTGGAAATCTCCAGCAAGTCGCATGACGTGCACTGCAACACTCAAAGGCTCAACCAAAGCGCCTTCGCGTAGTGAGATGTGTGACGAAAGCTTGATGCAGCATTCTTCTGGGAGCGGATAGTACGTCGCCAGAGTACCGTCGTGTGGTGGTGTCGCAGCGAAGCGCATGTCTGAACACAGGTTGTAGCGACCACTTCTGCAGGTGCTGCAATTATTACAAGAAACTCCAGGCTCCAGCGCTACCCGGTCACCGACAGCCAGGTTCTTGACGTCTGGACCAACTTCCACGACAATGCCAGCAGATTCGTGACCGAGCACGATGGGCTTCTCCACGATATAGTTGCCGATACGTCCATGACTCCAGTAATGAATCTGGCAGAAGCTCAGTCAACTTATTTTCAAACAACACTCTACACTGCCTGCTTACATCTGATCCGCAAAGACCGGTCACCATGACCTTGACCAATACATATCTTGAATCCACTGTCGGCTTTGGTCGCGTGGTGTATCCAAACTTGGCTTGCTCTTCAAGAACAAAGACTCTGTTGCTCTCGGGTTGCGAGGGCTTCTTTGCGCCGTTCGTAACTACTTGCAAACAGATGTCAGTAGGCGTTACTTGTCTCCCGGTCGATTACACTGCGTACCTCCATTTAGAGCCATGGGCTCGCTTACGATTTGAGCAGGCATAATAACGACGATGGCAAGAAGAAGAAAGGTTCGGTTCCCTTCTTTCTGACGGCTGAGCGACTGCTTTTGAGTATCTTTGTCGCTGTTCCTTCGGGCCAAACAAAAGCTCAGGGACTGCCCGTCTCCACATCTCCGCAACTGGCGCCACAATTGCGACGTTACGAAGGCCACCCAATGGTCAGATGTGCTTACTTGAACTACACCGCACGCACTGTCGCGATGATCAGATGTGTCTGCTAGACGGCGATTGACCTCCGCCGGGATCGTCACCTTCGGTTCCGGACGCTTGGACCGTTTCCGCCGGAACCTGTTTCCAAGATGCGACCCCGGGAGCAAGTCCGACAAATACACCTCGAAGCAAGTCTTAGGAGAACTCGGAAGTCCAGGGGAGGGGCTCTCCAGGCTGTCGTACCGTAGTAGATACTGAAGAGGCTGACTGTGAGTTTCAGCGGATCCGGATCTGTGTTGCATGCACGCGATCTCCTGTCGCTTCTGCTCGCTCAACTTCCGAGATATAGCGCCATCCGCCGGAGCCGCTCGATACTACCGCCGGGCGCGTGCTACGATCACCCGACGGCACATCATACCAATTGCATGGTTTTCAGACACACGCAACGTAAGAACTGCACGAAAGCGGGGATGCGGAGGATAATCGGGGTCGATATGGCAGACATCAGGCATCGGAGATGTTCTGGTCTTGATTTAAGTACGACCAGCCTCGTCTCCATTCAATCCCCATCTTCTCCATTATCCCCCAGATCAAGTCTCCAATCACTACCAGCAGTACATCGACACAACCAACAATGGCAGACAAATCAACATCAGCTCACAATGCGGTCGTGCTCCAGGAGGGTGTTCCTGTGGAGTCCATGGGCTGGCTCGAGAGAAAGATCAAGCCGACGAAGATCAACGCAAGATACCCAATTAAGGGAAAAGCATTGTTGTACGCAACTTGCGGCTTTGGTAGTCTTGGAGATGCCTTGTTTGGTTACAACTCTGGTGAGATATCTGCTCAACTCCTGTGATAGTCATGCTGACAATGATACAGGTATCATGTCCGGTCTGCTCGTCAACCCCGTCTTCATCTCGCGCATCTACAAAGACTATGGCGGTGCCGATGGTACCACAGCCGGCATCAATCCAACCATCACCGGTATATCTGTTTCTTCCCTG
>SWBH01000121.1:0-20080 GCA_024195465.1 Aureobasidium sp. EXF-8845 | reverse complement strand
ATGGAGTAAGGCCCCACTCCACTCCACTCCACTCCAATTGGTATGGAGTGGAGTGGAGAAGGGGCTCACTCCACTCCACTCCACCCATTGAGGGCACTGTACCAGCACCAAAAGTGCTTGGGTGGAGCAACCAAGAGATTGGGCAAAGCGGAGTCGGGGCAGAATTTATGCTCATGGAACATGCACCTGGAAGGAGATTAAGCACTGTATGGCCTTCCATGGAAGCAGAGCAACGCTTTGCACTCGTCAAGGGACTTATCGATCTTGAGGAAAAGTTGGCCGCTAATGCTCTACGGGAATTCGGAAGCATCTATCTTGCGCATGATTGCCCAGAGGACTTGGTAGCAAACCATCGTTTGTCAAGCATCATACGGGAGGGATCAGACAAGACGGCAAGGTTTACTATTGGGCAAGTGCTGGACAAGGCCTTTTGGCCAGACGAAGCTAAGAATCTCAAGGTGGACCGGGGTCCCTGTATGTATTCAGACGAATTATGTTGGACGACACGACTGACACAGCACCCATAGGGGATACGCCACTTGTATATTTTACGGCCATCGCCAAACGGGAAATTGCTCTACTGCAAATCTCCAAACATAACATCAAGCACATCGAACTCTTACACAAGTTCCTTGCAATACTCCCGTTCATACTACCGGCAGACAAGGAAGTCTCTCGCCCAACGCTCTGGCATTTAGATATCCACGAAGACAACGTGTTTGTTGACGATGCAGACCCAACAAAGATAACGAGTATCATCGATTGGCAGAATTCAAGGGCGGCACCTTTGTTCATGCAGGCTCGTTTTCCGTCTCTCGTGGATTGTCCACACCCGTATTCTATGAGACTTGTCGTACCAACACTCCCAGAAAACTTTGACACTCTCTCAGATGAGGAGAAAAAACAGATTATTCAAGAGATCAAATTGAAGAAGTACTATGAGATAGGGACGAGACGATTTAACCCTGTCGCATACAAGGCGATGGCAACGATGGAAGATGACAACGATCCATCAGCGACCATCTTACGTATCATCAGCCAGACCCGAAAGAATGGACCTGTCCCCCTCCAAGAACTTCTTATCCAAATCTATGAAGATTGGGAAGCCATTGTTGACAAGACAGGCATAACAAGCGCTTGTCCAATCTCATTCACAGAGGATGAGATTAGTATCGCAAGGGATAGCGCAGAAGCCTGGGCGGCAGCCCACCAGGACTTTGAATCACTTCGATCTGATTTGCTAGGCAGAGATGGATGGGTGTCGCATGAAGAGTATGATTCAGCGAAGACTCGATATAAGGCCCATAAGCACGAGTTAGACCAGTTGAAGAAGAAGGTCGATACCGCTCTCAACATAGGAATTTGAGTTCTACGGCTCGCTAAGCGCAGCCATTATTGAGAACACCAGTTTACCACAGTGGCACAGTATGGATGTGTCAATTCGGTCGGCCAAGAATCCAATGCTGGTTGGATGGACCACTTGTGCATCGCAGGGCTTGTCCCCTTTGAGACTCTGAAAACTTCCATCACTATTGCAACGCCACTTCGTTCCAGTAGCGAGACAAGAAGTGTTTGGTCTCTTCAACAAATCGATCTAATTCGACCTGAGGAACACAGAGACTGATTGCTAAAGAACCTCTTCGAGCAACCCAAAATCCCTTTTCAATCATCTCCAGCCAGTATAATTCTTTAAGTGTCTCGTTTTCTTTCAGATCCGTAATGGATCTGACCTGCGAGGGATCGCTGCCGATGAGATGGCTGCAGATCAGAGAGCCGCGGCCTGTGAAGCACAATTGGGTGCCCTTGGATACCGCTTGCAGCTTTTTCAGAAATGCGTTTCCACGAGCATTTAGCTCATCTGCGATCTGCGGTGTGTAGACATGCTTGAGGCCAGCGTATCCAGCTCGCATGGTTACGGTATTGTTGTTGAACGTGCCTGAGTGTGGAAGTGCACCCGGAGACCGAGGGTCAAATACTGCCATGATGTCTCGTCGGCCGCCTAGAGCTCCGAATGCCAATGAGCCACCGAGGTATTTGCCCAAGGTAGTAAGACCTGGTTTCAGACCAACGAGACTCTGTAGCCCGCCTGGAGCTAAGCGAGACGTCAAGACCTCGTCGAGTATGAACACCGCATTGACCTAGGTCAAGGTCAGTGGTGCGTGAGGATCTAGGGTGTCTTGGATGTGACAATACCTTACGAGCGGATGCCTGAACTGCGAGGAGAAACTCGTCCGTTCCAACAATGTTGCCAGAGGCGCCTTGCATACCTTCAACCAGGACAGCACCAACATCAGGCGCTTGCTCGATTGCAGCCTGCGCAGCCGAGACGTCGTTATACTCGGCAACAACAAAATTCTGCTGGTCGACCGTGTTAGAGACTGGCCTGGTAGAGAAACCAAGGACACCGCCGTGGTAGCCGCCTGTAAAGACCACCACTTTGTTTCTGCCCGTGAAGTGCCGAGCCGCCATTAACGCGTGGAGATTAGCTTCAGTGCCCGAGTTGGTAAAACGCACAGTGTCGAGAGAGAAGCGCTCGCAGATCAACGAGGCAAATCTGACCTCGTGCTTGGTATTCGCACCCAGATTCGAGCCATTCTCTGCCAAGGTGGCTTGTATAGCCCCAACGAGGACTGGCTCCGAGTGACCATAGAGACCGGCAGAATACTCTCCAAGGAAGTCTGTGTACCTACATACTATCAGCAAGTGACACTATCCGAAAATCTGGAGGAAAGTCATACTCGTGACCATCGTCATCGACAAGGTAGCAAGACCGGCCACTGGCCATACTGATTGGGAACGGAGCGGTATGGAGCACCGAACGAGAATTCCCACCAGGCAAATATTTGGCAGCTTCTTCGTGTAAGGATTTGGAGTTTTGATTGCGCTCGATGTAGCGCATTCTGGCATTGCTCAAAGCCTCAACGGTGGTGACGGTAATGCCTCCCATTGCTTTGGAGATGAGTGTGAGGCCTGAAGTGAATATGACGTTTAAAAATGACCTTGAGTCGGTGATGATGTGAGTTTGGAGGAGGGAGTCTACAGGTGTAGATACATTTACTTACAGGTGGTTGCCCTATCAGCATCGAGATGTTGAGCTCGGTTGCGATAACCGGCATCGGGAACATGCGGCTCCACAGCTGCAACGTATCTATCATGCCGAGCATATCCGATCATGCCGACTATCTCGGAATCGCGTATCCATATTGTAACCAGTACATCCATGCTTTCTATCTAGTTTCATCATTGTGGAAAATCTTTGGGCAGAGACACCGCTGCTTGAGTCGGCTCTCGTCGAGCTTCTTTGCTCAGTCATACATTGAACAGCATAGATTAATCTAGAACTTCCTCTGATGAAAAGGCTGTCTAATGCCTCATTATGTCCGATGAGTACTCATCGCTATAACGACAAGTTGACTCTCTGGATCAATTGACTCGGCTCGCCAATAGCAGAGACGTGCCCTGCATCCATCACGATAACCATATCTGCCTCGATAATCGTTGCTTCCTAAATAAAAATTAGTTTTCTGATCACGAGTCTTTATACACTTTTTGCACTTACCCTATGCGCAATCGATATGACTGTGCAATCCGCAAAGTTGAGACGCAGAACTGCACGAATAAGTTCATCGGTTTCGGAGTCCAGACTACTCGTGGCTTCATCAAGGACCACCAATCTACTCTTTCGCAACAGAGCTCTCGCCAGGCATAGTAATTGTGATTGACCTTGACTGAGAGTCTGCTGGTCGATATTCGCATCTAGCCCACCACGCTCGTTGATCAGATTTAGTAGGCGAACTTTGCTCAGTGCGGTGTTGAGCTCTGCGTCGCTATATTGATTTTCGGGATCCAGATTCAATCTTATTGATCCGGGTAAGAGGAAAGGTTGTTGTGGGATAGCGATAATATTTCGACGAACGACATCTGGATCAACGTTATTGATATCAACACCATCGACGTGGATGCTACCGTGTCGGAGCGGCAGAAGGCGAAAGAGTGCATTCATCAGACTCGACTTTCCACTACCTGTGCGACCGCAGATTGCAACTTTGGTACCCGGACGGACCGTGAAATTGATGTCATTCAGATCATAGGGACCGGGTTCGTCAGTGTACTTTGCGTAGACTCCCGAGAACACGACCTCTCCTTCATTCACGAGATTAGCAGAAGTCGCAGCATGCTCCGGGAGTGCGTCTTGCTCAGTGTCTGCGGCGAAAGAGCGAACGCGTGAGATGGCACCCAACGATGTCTCAAGAGTTGTCCATTCAGTGACAAGCCGAGTGAGCGACTGGCTAAACCCAAGGACGTTGGTTAGTGCCACACCAAGCAGACCTGCGGAAGTTGTGCCTCTTTGAGAAACCGCTAGAGCGACAACAATGACTGCAAGTGCCGCCACAATGAGGTCCAGAACTAGTTTCAACCATCTTTGGATGCAAGAGAGCAGATAGTATGGAGATTGAGCGACGTCGAGTAGTCTGAGATGGATCTCTTTCGCATCTTCCTCCCATCCGAAAGCGCGAATCGTGACCACACCTTCAAGTGTCTCGAGGAAGTGAGAGTAAATTGGGCTTCGAGCTTCAATCTCAAGCAGACGAAGCTGTCGAGATGTGTTCAGATACACTTTCTGTACCAGGAAGATCGCGATCATGACGAAGGGTATGGTAATACCCATGTAGCTTGCTCCGGTCGAAATCATTGCCAAAGATGCTAGTGTCTCACATAGCGTATTCCCCGTCGCAATGAGCGAAGTAGGCAACGCTCCAATGACCAAATACATATCCTGTGCGAATCTGTTCAGAATCGCGCCGCTGTCGGTGTTGTAAAAGACCGATGAAGCTGCTCCTGCGATCGTCGCCAGAAGTGTACGGTGCATGTTGACCGCAGAAGCAGGTATCATCTTCAAAAATACAACCCACATGTTGAGATTGCTGAAGGACGTTTGAGCCAGAGCGAGTAGAGCATAGATCGAAAGATACATGCCGAGATTCGACCCTTCATCTGCTGTCCACCACTTTAGCAAGATCTGGGAAAATCTTGAGCTGAAAGCGGCACCTGCAGAACAGGCCACAAACATCGCCAGGTATCTCTTCTGGAAGTTGCCAAAGTAGAATTTGTAGATGGACCAGTCTCCAGTCCTTCTCGCAAGGTCATCTTTGTCTTCTTTTGATGGACCCTTGGGTGCTTGAATCTTCGGACTTTGCACAACATTTGCCCCCGCTTCACGGCCATCAGATCCGCTTTGTACGCTATACGACTCGGTATCTAGTAACACATCCGGACTGCCCTGATACGCGATATGACCGTCTTGCGAGAGCGTCAAGATTTGATCAGCACCGGCTGTGGCTTTCTGCCAATGAGTGACCAGAAGAATCGTAGTCCCGAGTTCTCGGAGCAGGCCATGCGGACCTAGTAGACGACTGTATATGGCTTCCTTGGTATTGGTATCGAGTGCACTGAACACATCGTCGAGAAGAATGATGTCTTTTCGTGCATATACAGCTCGAGCAAGTGCAAGTCTAGCCCGTTGCCCTCCAGACAAGGAGACACCTTTGCTGCCGAGTGTTGTGTCATCACCGTCTGGCATACCTGCGATATCTTTGACCAGATCACAAGCATGAACTATCAGACCGTACAGAGACTCTATGGTCGGTCTAGCGTCATTTTTCGGGCCAGTGATGAACTCCTTAATACTCGTATTGGTCATCCATGGTATCTGGTTGCAGTAAGATATACTCGTCGAAAAAATGGACATCTGGCCTTTGAGGAGATGTGTCTCGCCGAGGAGCGCTTTTAGCAGAGTTGTTTTACCAGATCCAGTTGGGCCAGTGACAACGGTCAAGGATCCTGATCTCATCTCGAATGTAATGTTTTTCAAGATCGCAGGTCCTCCAGTCGATAGTCCAATGTCCATGTTGGTACACGTGATAGCACACTCTTGGGCTCTCAGTGACCGAAGTGCTGACATCTCGATGTCCGTATTCTGTGGGTCAATATTCGAGGCGCTCGAAGCAGATCGACGGTCGTGGACAGGAAGCTCAAAGTACTGTTGCAGTCGTTCGAAGCATCCCAATGCTTGAGCCCACAATGGCATGATAGTGAGTAGCTTTGCCGTGGGTGTGGTGACCAGGTTTAGCAGGGCCATCGAGGTGAAAGCTTGCGATATGTCCAAATCAGCTGAGCCGTCGATACGTGCCTTGATGGCGTAAACGATAAAAGTCAAAACAGGCGACCATACAGATGGAATTACAGCTGATCTTGTCAGTGTTGATTGAAAACAGTTAGTGATGATCGTACTGACCGATTGCGTTCAAACCAATGATGAATCGAGATAGCGATGCGAGCATGTCCAACTCTCTAAGTCTCAGCGAATGAAGCAGCTCAGAAGCGGGGTTCATGAGGCCTGACTTATGGATCAGCAATGTTCGTGTCGAGTTCACATCACTACTGACCTGACATCTTGACAGATTGGATGGAGCCGAGTACGGCTGCTGTAGTGTTGACGCGCTTTTGGGTCGCACTGTTCCAGTCTTTTCTCCTTGATCCAATGCGTCGAGAGACCCAGCCTTGTGCCTGGGTAGAAATGACTGTGAGGATGATGGGAACGACACATACTGCGCCGACTTGTCGAGACAAGAGGCCAATGCCTACCGCGACTTCGATAAGTCTAGCCCACGACTCATTGAGTTCCCCAAGAACTCTTATGATGATATCAATGTCTATCAGGCATTTGTCAGCTAAGGCACATTTAGAGTCTACACGAATTGGGACCTACCACTGGATATCAATGTCAATGCCGCTCCATCCCTGCTGGCGCCATCTGAGATGACAAGGATTCGATTGTAGATCAGTGAGATCAGAGCACCTCTCAACTTCGTCATGATTCGAGATATCTGCTGTTGATATAATGCAGTAGATACCTGTCAGACGAGTTAGAGATATCCCGAATCGAGACATACACGACTTCACTTACGGCTATACCAAGGTAGATGATGAATGTCGCAGCGATGAGACCGTATCCTGTGTTTGTACTATTGGTATCCTTTTCTTGACTGAGGTAATTGATGGCGCGTGTGAACAAAAAAGTCTGTCCATATGTAAAAGCGACCAAAGCTAGCCGTGTTGGGATCATGGCTGCGATACTGATCCACAAACACTGAAAACAAGCCTTGGGCAAACTCCATATCGACGACTCCCCAGTTGATGAGTCGCTTCTCTTCTGAGACCGCATAGATTGCTTCGCAAAAGTGGCCTCCAAGTCTTGGCCAGTCTTTCGGGACTCCAGATCTGGATCGAGAGCATACAACTGATCCGGGCTCAATAGAGTTCGCATACCATCCAGAAATAGAGGATTGAGCCACCATAGTATACTCCTGCTCATAATTCCAGCCGTAGCCTCTGGAGGGAGAGTTTGGTATCCATCACGAAGCCAAGGTCTCTTGTTCCGGCACTCAATTGTCAAAAGTACCAGTTTCAGAGCGATTGACACAGACAACAGGCTGGGAATGATTTTGCCAGCATGACTGATGAACAGCGTACGTACTTGGACTGCATCAAATAAACAGGAGAACAACAAGTAGACACTAAGGAGCGAGGATGGCCGGATTGATCGCATATGCGACTGTGATGAGAGACCCGTCACGGCCAGAGACACAAGGAGTCCAAGACATATGGCAGGCACCGTCGCCGAGGTCCTCAAAGCAGGCCGATGTGCCCAGAACGCTAACAGTAAGATCTGGGTGACCACAAGAAGAGATGCGATGATCTGAAGTGATGGTCAATTGCTTTCTGCGATCAGTCCCGAAAGGCGCGTCTACTCACCAGCTTCAAAGTTCGGATGTAGGACGCATTGAATCGGGGTGCCGCTTGGTGTAGCTTGAACAGGCTCACAGGTAGACAGCACAAAAAGATGGCGGAAGGGGCGATTGACAGAATTGATTGTTCGAACAACAGAGTAAAGTCGAAGCTGCCGTCGCAGTTGGCGGGTCCAAATGCGTGAGAAGTGCAGCTCATTGTCGCATCGGACAACCACGTCGAGTTCGACATGATTGCAATCGCTCAGAAGCCTCGTATGACTTTACAGCAGATTGTGGCTTATATGATTGCTCGACCGACTCCTGAACCCGATAGGAAAGTCGTATCGCTCCAAGCCGGCGATAGGAGGTGACTCAGGGGAATCCTTCCGCGCCGCATTACTCGGAGATCAACATCGGATTTATCGTTTCAGACTGATTACGATGTGGGTAGTTGCGAGGGGGAAAATGAATATCAGATTCGACCCGACGCGTCATTTTTGGTACAAATACGATTAATGCACAGTAGCAGTGATGCCCAACGACTGTCGCGTCTGAGTGAGGGATTCTTGCGCCCGCAGTTACTCACTGGATTGAGCTGCCAAGACATTAGCGACGCCAAATATGGCAGGCATAAACAACATTGTTGAACACACTGCAACAGCTATGGATATTGAAGAGGATAACAGCTACACAGCGTGCGCGTGCGAAAGAACAACATAACCTGATGTGGTCAATATATAATCGTGGATAAAAACATGATATCCGTAAGGAGAAGTGGCAAAGACGTGCAACCAACGCGACATATCCAAAACCAAGATTAATGTATACGGTCTCAGGCAGAAAAGACTACAGACCAGTATGGCTCGAAGCTTGACAAGAGCAAGGTAAGAATCAAGCACGCCGCAATCGACATCCGCCGTGTATGTTACCTAGCCACAGGGACGATCTAGAACCGCGAAGCAGAAGGCCATGATACTGTCAAGCTAGAGAAAAACTGACTGGCTCCAAAATCAAATTCAGGGTCCTATCGTTCCAGCGATTCTCTCGAATCACGAATTTGTCATGACTCGAGGTATATCCCAAACATCGTATCTTCGTGCTGAACGCCTTCAGGATCTTTTTTCCATCCAAGGTAGAAACGAAGCCCCTGGAAGATATGCAAGCGCTGTAGCTGCTCTGTAGACAGCCACTCGGCGCCTACAGGCATGAGATCGCGCGTCAGAAGCTCAGAGTCTATGAGCAGGGTAGCGGCGCCAGCCATCGAACACGGGTTGTGTGGCAATACACGACGCGTCTCGAGAGATAGATACATTATGATTGCCGCCAGAGCGAGGAACCCCAGCATGGCTTGGAGGGCTATCTTTGAATCACGATTCTGCTGTAGCCTCCAACCAGGAATATCGAGAATCTGAGCGGGATAGGGAGTGCCGGTCAATGAGGTGGTACTGCGCATGTTGGCGGAGATTGCTTGGGCCATATATTCGCTGTACAGCATCTTGCTCGCATTGGTAAGGAAGCCAAGTGCTCGGTCGCTGGTACCAAGGAGTTCTGATATAGGTATACCAAATCGACCAGCTACGATGGTATTCAAAAACGGATCGAGATTGTTGCCATATGTCGGATCACCGCCAGGTATTGCTAAGTCGTATGATGTACTCGAAGATTCTCCGTTCAGCAGGCTAAGGAGCATATTATTGATCGGCCATTCCCAGACGCCATCTAAGAGAGCAGAATTGTTCACCGCGACCGCGCTTGACTCGTCTGTTTGAGGAGGTACTGTTGTGTTTATCGTCAAATCGGGAAGGTTCAATGCCACTCTCGTTTGCACCCGCTCAAGTCGCTGGAAGCACATGACAAAGGTGAAGTCCGTAATTATCTCTGCCGGCTGGTCCTCAGTCATCATTGCGTTAGTGATATTGACTGAGCCCAGAGTCAACCCGAATGAAGGACAAGAGTAGCCTCCAACTGAGATATCAAAAGCAGGTGCGCCATCTTCACCACTGAAGATACCTCCACTTCCCTGTGCAATCACCAGTGACTGGCTATTGTTGGACATGGGAGGTCTGGACCATTGAAGCACTGAGGCTTGACCGATGTAACTGAGTGGCCGGATGTGAGGAACATATAAGGACTGCGACCACGTGACGTTTGCACTATCTGCACTATGCAGACAAGGCATCCGTAACGACTTCCCAAGATCGATTTCGGTCATGTTGATCACTTGGCCACCTACGTCGTCAGGGGGAGCGCCGGCTGTCCCAAATGAGTATTCTTCGTACGTGGGGATGTCGCAGTCTAATTTCGCGCGATATGCTGGAATCTCGACCAGCATCAAGCCAGTGTCGGGAAGCGGACCTTGAGGGATTGCCTTATTGAAAGCCAAGTCATGATAGGTCCAAGCAGGAAATGACAGATTCGACCACTCTATTAGATTGGTAATCGCTGCTGCATTGTTGTCGGAGAGTGAAAGTTCGTCTTCGGTAAAATTGAATCGGTCGGTCAGGATCAAAGTCGTGTTCAAGCTGGTGTATACAAGTACGGCAGTGTACAAGCCCGAAACTACAATGGTCAGGAAGGGAACCACAAGACAGGCCAAAAGACTGACGAAGTAGCCAATGCTAAGAGTTCTTGCTGATAGGAGAGCTCGGAGAGTCGTCATGCCAATCAGATTATGCTCCATTGTTGATATGGGCGCATTGCCTCTTTTGAGCCTAGAGTATGGTGCAAATATAGCTGCGGTATCCCGTATGCTGGTGAATAGAGTACCCACAACTAGCATGGTGACTGCAGGCAGATATTGCGACAAGATCTGTGAAGACATATTATCACCAGGGTTTACAGGCACGAAACCTTGTCTTGCTTCCGAGATGTTTTGCAATACCTCGAGTGTGGCGATGAGCAGGACAGACAGTAGTATTGCGACGCACAGGAACCAATGTTTCGTCGCCATAGGCATAAACCATGAACGGCAATCATCTTTCGTATGCTCTTTCGATGGAATTGTACTCTCTTCTGATGAGACTCTCGGTACTACCTCGAGGTGAAATGTTTCCAACGAGCGACCGGTCAATTTGCTGCGGAGGGTGTAGCGTTTGAAAGTATCTTGCATCTGGCCCAATGTTGCGGAACGTAGAATCAGATAGCGTCTCCATGACAGTCGGGTTCGCGGCAAAGATCGCGGCCTTTGCTAACGTTGGCGATGGATCACATGGAGCGACATCATGAAATCTGCTCATCATGATTACAATCGCAGTCCCGCAGAGTGCACCCAGCGTCACTGCCATGAGAACTGTCGACAGCAGCTTGACCTGCAGTCGATTCTCGATATGTTGAACGGAACCGAATAGAATGTCATCTGCAGGGACTGTCAGATATTCGTACACAATCTGACTCGAGATTCCTTTCCAGACGGACGATCCTAGGTCGAGCAAGAGCTGAGGATCCATGAAGGCCTCTTACCTAGAGTTGTTGTTTGTTGCAGAGAGAAGCTGGAAGAAGCTTCCGACCTCAGTGGCCAGAACATAGTCGGCACCCCCCGAGCCAAGAAACATGTTATTCAAGACTGTGAAGACAGACTTGGTAAGTTGTGCATTACTTAGTCCAGGCAGCGTATCAGTTCCGTTCGCTATCAATTCGGTTTTGACAGAGCCTTGAGTGTAGTTCCCATCAACAGGGTAGCCGACTCGGTAGGTATTAAGATTGTAGGAGGGATGACAAAGTACAGCTTTCGCATCTTGGACCCACCATCGATCCCCTGCTTGCTCTGATTCACCCACCTCCGCAGCGTCGATGACCCAGCGCAGATCCGCCATCGTTATCAATATCCGCTGGTCTGTGTAGTTTGAATGATCCGGCCGTTGACTCCCGGGCAGACTGTTGTCAACCCCATCAGAACAAGTCACATTGGAGATTGTCCCCTGGAAGTTCTGCGTTGCGTAAGGATCGTGATGAACTCTGTGATCAGCTTCTTTGGCGATGACGACATTACGAACGGTGCAGTTTCCGGCATGTATGTCAGCGATGAAGGATGAGGCGAGTACACTGATCCAATCCAAGTCTGTCTCGGCTACAGTGGAGTTGTCAATATCCACAATCTCACAGTCGAAGTTTATCTCCACTCCTTGGACTTCTGCTGAGTATATCGCGTTCGAGGGTAGTGGAACTCGAGGGCGAAATGTCTGAACCACCAGATCTGAGCTCACTCCTTTCGGAGAAGGGAGACCATGCGTTTGAACCCCATAGAACAAATTCCCTGGCGATCCTGTGACATTGTCTAACGCAGATCTATGGATGCTGAAGTCTGATGTAAGTACAAATGGATTATCCGTCGTCATCACTATTGTAGGTTCTAGAACTATAAGACCGGTCGATACAATTGTCTGCCGTGTTCTTCATTTAGATTGTGTCACCCTGGAGCGCTTGAATGGTTCACTTACAGTCAGCTTAAGTAGCAGGACCCCGATAGTTGAAGCAACGACAGCCCAGTGCCGATTTTGTGTCGCTGCCAGAAGATACCGAGGCATCATTGTTGAGATGTAGTCGAGGAACAGCGTCCTGTCGGCGGGCGATGGACCCTTCTGCAGTTCGTGCCAAGGTGCCAGGTGCCTGTTAGCAAAGTCAATGTTCCGCCAAAGACTGATGACTATCATGAGTACTGGTAATCCCACAGGTCAGCTCATGGGCGGAAGTTGATCGAGAGCTAGAACGTACAAGCTGTTGGACCATAGGTCCAAGCATAGTGCCTTGATTCGACCTGAGTGCTGAGTCCCTGGTTGGTCGCTGAAATACAATACAGAGTGACCACAGTGATGAACATCACCGCAAAAGTGACACAAAAGGCCAACAAAACACTGTGTTGAAGCCAGAATGCGTTCCACATCTTGGGCTGTGGGCCGAAAGATGCTCCTTCAGAGCCGCAAGAGATCTCTTTGGTGGAGCCTTTCGGATCTTCGGCTGAGCTCGATCCAGGTCCTGGGCTCCCAGTCAGAGGGTCAGAGGATATGTCGAGAAGCTTTGGGGTAAGTGAAGCGGGATGGTCTGGAACGTCATCGGGAGGCTCATCAGCATTGTGTTCGTTGAAATAAACTGATTGGAGGGGGGTGAAATCGTTGGAGATGCTCGATAGGAGAATCTTTGATACGTTCTCCTCGTCGTCGAGTTCGTTATGGCTAGAAGGGACTCCGAACTATTAGCTTGGTTGCAGTAGAAAGTGGAGTCCAGACAAGCGTTTTAGTACCAGAGATGTATCGCTGTGTACGCGAAGACATGACGGCTACTCGTTGATCAAGAGTAGGAAAGGTCAGTATAATTCCGAAGGTCGAACGAGAGGGCTGACGATAAGCTCAAGTACTGATGACTCCTGGAGAATTCACTCGTCATTGGGCTTGCATCAAGGCGGAGCTACACCCACCTAGAATAGCGAGCTGCACGTTGTACTTCCACATCTCAAATCGTGTAGACACGGCGCAGTTCATGTACGTCCAACCAATCTCTCCGGTCAAGCTTTGTGCTAATTTGTCGTTTGCTGCGTGCGTGTGAGAGTCATCCTCCTAAGACCTCAATCGATCTGATCATAGCCGAGCGAATTTGGTCTGCCCGTTACTCAACATCCGCTGCGACAAGTACCGACTCGGAGTTCCCAGTAGGGGGAGGATCCGAATAGGTGGCGACGTGCATGCAGGACAGCCTTGCGCTGCAGAAACCCGTATCTTCCACATTCATTCAGTGGCGTACTTGCTGAGCCTTCGAGTTCCCGTTCATGATCTCATGGAGTCGGCATCGTTGTGAAAAGTGTTGAAGGCTGTCAACGAATATATCTCCAGCTGTAACGCTTTCCTTACCCGCAACTTTTCAGTCGCTGATGTCTCCTTAGTGCTCACTACAGACCAGCATTCGAGATCAAGTAGTTATGCAATCGAGAATCATTGGTAACCAGGTAACAAGGGTACAGGCGATATGTGTCGAGAAGTGACAAGCAAGCCGGAAAAAGTGCCAGGCAAGGCTGGACTCGGCAATATCGTTTTTGAGGCAATGTCCGCCAATGAAACTTGCCTGGAAAGCTGTGGGCGACCGTGATATAGTCAGCAGACGTTGGCGCTTGCATCAACACATTCCAGCCGGGACTCTGTAAGCTTCATGCAGAATCCCAGAGTCCTCGCAATGGAGACCAGCGCCCCCTTCGGTCAGTCCAGATTTTCCAGAGCATTAGTTCTCGGTTGTCCAGGAAGATCAGGTCTCCTTTGGACTCGTTTTCCTCGGAACGATTCCTTGGCGACGAGCGACACTTCTGCAGCAAAGTCGCGCTCATATATACAACAAAAATCGGCTACGTAACTCGGAAACAGTATGTTAACCGTGCGTGTTCCTGTGTGTCGTAAGTTCCGCGAAGAGTCGTTCGGAGAAGGATGCGAAGGTGTCGCCGAGACATGAAGCGGCCAAGGCACTTACAACTTGCTGCATCCATTTCAACCACCGTCTCAAGTACCTAATCACCAAGTGAAGGCAACAAATCTAGGAACATCGAAACACGAAGTCAACTACGCGGCGTGCGGAAAAGATATTACATCTGACATGATCTAATGCTTCAGCAATGAAGCAGTGGAAACTGTTGAGTTCGACCCACTACCTCCAGCGCTGCCACTGCTTCCACCATTCTTCTTTTGCACCACAGCCTGTACAACCTGACCAGCCGTATTAAACACAATATCCACCAGAGAATTTAGCGGCGAGTACGAATAGGTCTTTTGTGTCAATCCCTGCCCAACACTCTTTGCCACACCAGTCTGCGTCATATTCTTTGTGAAATCGCCAACGATGGAACTCACACCTCCGACCTCTTGAACAATGTTTCCGAGATTGTCGACGAGGAAGTTGAGGGTGGAGCCGCCTTGCGTAATGGAGCCTAGAAGACCGTCTACGGCGCCTACGACGTCGGTGATGGCGCTGCTAACGAGTTGGGTTGCGTTGCCGATGGTAGAAATGAGTAGAGGGTTCAGATCTAGGGAATCGAAGACGCGACCGACAATATCGACGAGGTGACCTGGAGATCTATGTCAGCAAAAAGAACACTCCAAGACGAGCCATACGGCAAGAAGGAACTCACCAAGTCTGATGACCAACTCCACCTCTGCATCAACTTCCGAGATGGTAATGTTGATCTTCTCGACTGCGACTTGCACACCGGCATTCAATTGAACCAAGTTTGCAACTTTGGCATTCAAGTTCAGGTCTGCGCTCAATTTCTCGACAGTCAACTCAATGCGACCGACATGCAGCTCAGGGATATTGAGGTAGACATCTGGGGGTGCACCAGAGGTTGCTGCACTCGAGCGAGACGTGGTTGTGCGAGAGCTGCTGCTGGTGCTGTTGCTAGCAGAGAAAGTGCGCGGAGCAGTCAAGGTGGTAGGAGATGAGGCAGCTGTCTGAGCAGATACCGAGAAAATAGCAACGGCAAGAAAGAAAAATAGCTTGGATATCGCGTTGGAAGCCATGATTGCGAGAATGGAACAGCGATATTCAAAGATGAGACAAAAGACGCAAGATACAAACCGGCAACGAGAAGGGAGGTCTAGATACTGTACTCTACGCATTCAATTCCACCATCGCTCCACAGCCAACTTTTTGAAGCGACATCAAGGTACCTGGGCCGTGAAGCGGGTCGCATTCTCAAAATCTCATCTCGGTTCACGCAAGAGTCGGCCGAGTTTTGGCTGTCAAACAAGGCTTCCTGTCATCTAGCGTGAGAATATGCACCCACAAGCCAATCATGAGTGGGATGGCTTATATGGTGAAACAACTACACTTGATCACAGTTCACCCAGTGTTTAGGTTTGTGGTATACCAGGTTTTGACTGCTTTATAGAGCTGTCAATTATAGTGGCGCAATCTTCTGTGCCGCGTGAGGATTACTTTTTTTTATCGGTTTAACACGCGATTGAATCGAGACTAGGATGAAAGAGTTGCTAGATGATCCAATGTACAATTGCCGTAACCTTTGAAGCAGGACAACCTCTTCCTTCGCCAGTCTTTACGTCGCATCGCACTTTTTTCATCCACCACGCCTTTGCATACACACCAAGATGCTGTCGCTCACACGCAATTGCCTCCTGGCCTTCGCCTTGAGTCTCACAGCCTCGGCCGCTTCTTCTTCTTCCGCTTCCTCGTCAGACGCTGGCTACACAGGCTACAACCTCACGCTCAGCGGCGATGACGACTCGGTCATCTACTCGACCGCAAACACACGTCAGGATGCCAGTGATGTTTACCCAGACCCCGACGTCTTCCTCAACGCTTCTGTGTCGGTCAAAGAGATCGACATTGAAGTAGACAACCTGACTGCGAAAGTGAATCTGGACTTGCAAGTCTTGGAGCTGTTGCAATTCAATGCTGGAGTAGACTTGAGCATCGAAAAGGTGCATCTGCTCATTCAGGACGTCAAGGCCAAGGTGCTGCTCGAGGCAAGATTGGAGAACCTGGTGGCCATGGTTGACGATGTGCTTGGGTCACTGGACTTGAACCCCATCATTGCAACTTTGGGCCAAGGTGTGGGAGATATCCTGAACAGCACGACCGGGGCGGTGGATGGGCTTCTCTCTGGCGATGGTTCCGGCTCTGGCTCAGTGAGCAAAAGATCATTCACCATCGACGACAACATTCTCTTCTCGGTCAACGACTTTTCTGGCAACTCGCACACGAACCGCATCCTCGAGCAGAACGGTAATATTGTCGAACAAGATCTTGACAACGATGGCCGTGTTTCGGGCACAAGAGTTGTTGGCTCATACGCAAAGGACATGACTTTTACCGGTCACCAGGATACAGTGCAGAGGAATGGCCAACAAGTTGAGAGGAAGCAGTACAAGTACGAGCCGATCCACGGTGTGCAAGCGATTGCTGCCATCTACACGGATGCATCGGGGAAGGTGGTGGGCACGCAGATCCTGAGCGAGTTGGAGGTCGGTGGTCACGCAACTGTCGAGGCGGACGAGTAGAGTAACGCGTATCTGAACATTGTGTCAATTTATTCGTGTTTGAATCACACCCTAGACCATTTTCAATCCAAGCGCCGGTCCCAGAAGACAGCCTGATCAATGTGTTGAGGCAACGACATCGTACTCGACATCAGTACGGATGATGTACTTTGCGCCCTTTGTAACGCCGGTGCCTTCGTGAAGAAGAGCGCCTTGTGCTTCGCCATGAGGGAAGACGGCGACACTTCCCATGATGGGCTTGACGGGGTAGGCGTTCATGACGCCCTCACGAACGCTAGGGATGAAGAAAGAGGTTTCGCCGCCCTCGAACTCGTCGTTGAGGTAGATGAGGAAGGTATAGAGCGACGACTGACGGGCGTCGGCGGGCGAAGAGTCGTACTGGTACTTGTCCGTGACGGGGTCGATGCCGGAAGGAGGCCAAGCGCCGTCAATGTGGCAGCGGTACTCTGCACCAGGCACGTAGCGGTACACTCTGAACCGGCGGTTGATGCCTCGGACCTTGCGGCCTTGCGACTCTTCGGGAACGTAGGGGCGCACTCTCTCCCAGAGCTTGTCGTGGAAGGCTTGATCGGCGATCCAGTAGAAGTTGTGTGCCAGGATACTCGTCTCTTGTCCATCATCGCGGATGGGAGCATCGGGAATAAATTCGATGGTCTCTGCGGCGGCGATGATGCTGGTGCACTCGGCGGGAGTGAGGACGTCCTTGATCAGGCGGAGGTTGGGCACGACGGGGTGCTTGAAGACGGTCGTTTCGGGCGCAGGGCCAAGCGGAATGGCATCGTCTTGTGAGGCGTAGAGGACGGCGGGATGGAGGTTCGGAGGCTTGCGGTCGGGACCGGTGGTCGTGTCGATGATGCGGAAGCGGTGGGCGAGGTCTGGAGGGCAGTCGGCGAAGATGGTCTTGTCGAGTACACTCTGGCGCGTGGCCATGGGAGTCTTGTCACGGAGGTTCCAGACTTGCTGGAGAGCAATGGGATCGGCCGAGTCAATGGCGTGTGTCGTGTTTGTGTCTGTAGGGCCGGTGACTCGGAGGACGGCGTCGAGGACTCGCAGCAGCAGCTTGTCCTTGTCTGAGCGAGGGACGACGACTTTGCTGACACCTTGCGGCTGCATGGACAAGCCGCTGACCACATCCAAGTCGCGGACCCAGCGGCAGAGAGCGCCCAGCTTTGGAGTGTCGCCGCGGATGCGCATCTCGGCCAGCAGGATGAGCGCCTCGGTGTATTTGGCATCCGTCAGAGCGCCAGAAATGCGAGCTGTCAGGTTGGTGCCTTCAGCCGCAGAATTGACGCCCGTGTTGCATGCCTGGCGGAAGTCGTAGACGGCAGCTCTGAGATCTTTGCACGCCTTGGACTTGATCAGACCGGGATATTGCGACAGAGTGCGCAGAGTGTCGACGGTCAGTTCCAGCTCTTCGGTCGATGTGACGGCGCTGATGTGCGACACGTTTTCCATTGGGCCCTCATCGCTGTCGTTGGGTGTTGGCAGGTCCAGGGCCTTTTGCTGCTTCTGTGGGACAATTGTCTGAGTGTTGCGCTTTCTCTTGCCCATCTTGGTCGTTGATGCTTGATTGTTGCTGTTTGTTCCAGGAAGCTGCGATTGGCAGAGATTCGACTTTCTTCGCCTGCAGAGCCAAAATGTGTGGAGGCGCCACCAACATTCAAGCTTTTTTGGCCTGCGGGGTCTGGAACATGATGCAAAAGTCACCGCACCTTCTCACTCTTGAGTACAGACATCTTCACCATTAGGTAAACACTTCCTCTGGCGGGCGTGTATTGTATCTGCATTGTTGTTAGAGTAGAGTTGGTCTGCATCCGCGTCGCCAATGGGTATGTCATGCGTCGAAGACCTGTTCTCTCCGGGACCTTATTTATCATATTGAGATCTGAGCGAAGTTTGGTACTTGGGGTTTGCTTCTTATCGACGTCCAGCACGATGCAGAGATCTCCCAATGATTCACATCACCTGATCGCCTTTATCACATTACATTCATGCTTGTACTCACTGCTGCACAAAACTCTCCAGTCGCTTGGGCTCGGCGCACGAAATCACTGGCCAGGGTGATCCTGTCAGCCGGCTTATCATCGGCAATACTTCACGCTCGAGGCCAACAAGTCCGAGGCCGATCTTCTCTTTCAACAACTCCTTTGCCAACATGACCAACAACGCTATCAACACAACCATCTCATATCGCCATCCCGCCATAGCACGTCCTACTCAATCTCCACTTGTTGTTCGAGACTGGTCTCGGGCTGCCCTAAGTTTAGTCGCACGTATGCACAGCCATTGTCACTGTTGGTATGCAGGAGCTCCGGGAAGGATCACGACTGCGGAAATCCTCGGTCGCCCACCCCGAACTGGTTCGTGTCCATGCAGGAGCAACGACAAACAATCCGGACATGCTCGCGAATTGCGTCTCCCGACTTTCGAGCCTGCCAAGCATCAACTGTCTTGTCTGCTTTGATATCATCTGTATACTCCTTGAACTGCTTTCTCAAACGGCCTCTGTTGATGCACGTCACCCACTATGCTTCCAGCCAATTGATGCTCTTCCGTGCACCACAAAGTCTCCCTGAACGATTTTCAATCCGTACATCTCTGCACTTGAACACAACGATCGTCTCCCGTCTCCGCCGTTCACATCCGGGAGACGACTGGAAATTGGATAGTCGTTGTATACCAGCCAACTTGCACCATGTTGTGACTCTCCTTTGTCTCCATGTCCGACCGTCACCGATGACAACACAATTCATATGTCCGCGTTGAATAAGGCCTATGGTAGCAACGACGGCATCATATAAGTATCTCTTCCCAGCATCTCTCTTTTGTCTTCTCATCCTCATCCACTCACTCAGTCATTCATTACCTGCCTATTCAACTGGCACTCGACACTCTTTTAGTTCTTCTCGAAATCATGGTCAACTACAGAATGATCGCTCTCGGAGCTGCCGGTTTGCAATTCATTGGAGCTGCCAATGCTGATCTCCCAGCAGTGGGACTCACTTCTATCTTGCCTACTAGCATCCTGCCTACCAGCGTCGTCTCTGCTGTTGTCAGTGATGCTACCGGTATCCTACCCTCCAGCGTCGTCTCTGCTGTTGTCAGTGACGCTACCGGTGTCCTGCCTTCTAGCATCATCTCTGCTGTTGTTAGTGACGCTACCGGTGTCCTGCCTTCTAGCATCATCTCTGCTGTTGTTAGTGACGCTACCGGTGTCCTGCCTTCTAGCATCATCTCTGCGATCGTCAGTGACGCTACTGGTGTCCTGCCTTCTAGCATCATCTCTGCGATCGTCAGTGA
>SWBH01000120.1:0-20133 GCA_024195465.1 Aureobasidium sp. EXF-8845 | reverse complement strand
GATGCTAGAGATGACACTGGAAGGAAGCTGGGTCAAGATACCGCTGGGGAGTGGCACAGACGAGAAGGGCAAGCCAGAAACGCGACTTGTGCTGCTTGCGCCAAGGATTCCCGAAACAACACTGGAAGGAATATCGCTGGCGAGAATGCTAGAGAGCACACTCGAAGGAAGAGAAGTGAGAACCGAGGTTGGGTTGACACCTGAAGGAACTCCCGAGGGTAAGATGCTGGTGGGAAGTCCACTGAGAATGCTGGAAACAACACCGGAGGGAAGCTCGGTCAAGATGCCAGTGGGGAGTGGGACACCCGAGAATGATACGCCAGGAAGACGAGTAGTGCTACCGGCACCAAGAATGCCCGAGGCAATGCTGGACAGGTCAGTGGGAAGGGGCAGACCGGAGGTGACGCCTCCGATGGCAGAGGTAAGCTCTCCAGCGACCGAGGTGAGATCTCCAACAATTGATGTAGCATCCGAGGGAAGGGCGCTAGTGAGACTCGCAATGAGCGAGGTGAGATCTCCAGCCACGGATGTAATATCAGCGGGAAGACCGCTCGTGAGGCCGCCAGCGATGGAGGTCAAATCTCCAGCAATGGATGAAATGTCACCGGGAAGACCACTGGGAAGACTGCCAGCAATGGAGGTGAGATCCCCGGCGATAGAGGTCACGTCAGCGGGAATACCGCTCGTGAGACTACCAACAGCAGAGGTGAGATCTCCAATGACAGAGGTGGGGTTTGGGAGGTCAGAGTTGATGAGCGATGTGGCGCCTCCGACGAGTGAAGTCAGGTCTCCGACGATGGAGGTGGGGTTGATGAGAGAGGTAGCACCACTGACAAGAGAAGTCAAGTCACCAACAGCAGAGGTCAGGTCTCCGACAATGGAGGTAGGGACAGACGTGGCAGCAATAGCAGAGGTCAGATCTCCTGCGATTGAAGTGATGTCACTAATAACAGAGGTAGGGTTGACGAGAGAAGTGGCACCTCCGACGGCAGAGGTTAGGTCTCCCACATCAGAGGTAGGGTTGATGAGAGAGGTAAGATCTCCGGCAACAGAGGTCAGGCTCCCAACAAGCGAGGTTGCTTGGGATAGAGCACTGGTCAGAGGGATGGTGACGGTGGGCAAGACGGAGGTGACAGGCAGAGTGACGGGCAGATTGATTTGAGCGTTGGCAGCTCCGATGAATTGCAAACCGGCAGCTCCAAGAGCGACCATTCTGTAGTTGACCATGATTTCGAGAAAGACTAAAAGAGTGTCGAGTGCCAGTTGAGTAGGCAGGTAATGAACGAATGAGTGAGTGGATGAGGATGAGAAGGCAAAAGAGAGATGCTGGGAAAGAATACTTATACGATATTGTCTCCTTACCAAAGAGTTGATTTCTATATCGAGATGATTTGTGTTGTCATGTCGTAGACCGGTGATAGACGGATATGAAGACAAAGGAGAGTCACAACATGGTGCAAGTTGGCTGGTATAACGAACATCCAATTTCCAGTCTTGTCCCGAATCTGAACGGTGAGGGATCGAGACGATCATCATGTCTGAGTGCAAGCACATACGAGATGGCAGCGGTCCAGGGAGAGGCTGTGGTGCAAGGTGGAGGGTCGATTGGTTGGAAGCAGAGAGTGCATCAACGAAGACCGTTTGAGAGGCAGTTCAAGGAGTTCACAGGTGATATCAGGGCAGACAAGACGGTTGTTGCTTGGCAGGCTTGACAGTCGGGAGTCGCAATTCGCGAGCATGTCCGGATTGTTTTGTCGTTGCTCCTGCATGGACACGAAGCTTTTCGGAGGGTGCGACCGAGGATTTCCGGAGTCTTGATCCTTTCCGAAGCTCCTGCATACCATCCATGTCAATGGCTTTGCATACATGCTACTGGCCTTGGGACAGGAAGAGACGGGTCTCGAACAGCAAGTGGAGATTGCCCGAAATGTGTTATGACGAGATGACGATATCGAATGCTTGTGTTGACAGCAAACTTGGTTAGATGTTGGCAAAGAAGTTGTTGGAAGGGAAGATCGGCGTCGGGCTCATTGGCCTCTGGATCGGAGAACATCACCGATGATCAGCCGCATGTCGACAGTATCACCCGGGCCTGTTGAGACTTGACAACTCGGGCGACCGAGGAGCTCTCACGGCACTACATAAAAGAATAGTCAAGATGTGGGAAGGTCAAGTTCGTTGACCAGACGAGGCTTCAGAAATTCAGGCTGCTATGGGCATGAATGAGAAGATATTGCGTGGAGTCGCGTCTCACCCAAGATGCGCATTGAAAAGCGATGGTTTTCGAAAACAAAGAGCATGCGGTACATTGAGCACTGTTCATCCAATTTGGATGTAAGTAGGATTCTCTCGGATGATGGATCTAGTACAATTGAGACCTGTCAGAGAAGAGGTTGTTTTGATGGTGAAGATATCGAAGTCAAGACTCGAGAGTGAGAAGTCGGATTGACAGAAGCATCATGTTCCAGACCCCGCAGGCAGAAAAAGCTTGAAAGTTTGGTGGCGCCTCCACATTTTGCGCGTGCAGGCAAAGAAAGTCGAGTCTTTCACAGTCGCAACTTCCTGGAACAAGCAGCAACACCCAAGCAACAACGACCAAGATGGGCAAGAGAAAGCGCAACACTCAGACAATCGTCCCGCAAAAGCAGCAAAAGGCACTGGACTTGCCAACACCCAACGACAGCGATGAGGGACCGGTCGAGAACGTGTCGCACATCAGCGCCGTCACATCGACCGAAGAGCTGGAATTGACCGTCGACACTCTGCGCACCCTGTCGCAATATCCTGGTCTGATCAAGTCCAAGGCATGCAAGGACCTACGAGCTGCCGTCTACGACTTCCGACAGGCATGCAACACGGGCGTCAATTCTGCGGCTGAAGGCACCAACCTGACCGCTCGCATTTCTGGTGCTCTGACGGATGCCAAATACACCGAGGCGCTCATCCTGCTGGCCGAGATGCGCATCCGCGGCGAGACTCCAAAGCTGGGCGCTCTCTGTCGCTGGGTCCGCGACTTGGACGTCGTTAGCGGCTTGTCCATGCAGCCGCAGGGAGTCAGCAAAGTCGTCGTCCCTCGCTCAGACAAGGACAAGGAGCTGCTGCGAGTCCTCGATGCCGTCCTCAGAGTCACTGGCCCCACCGATACAAACACCACACATGCCATTGACTCGGCCGATCCTATCGCTCTCCAACAAGTCTGGAATCTCCGAGACAAGACTCCTCTCCCCACGCGCCAGAGTGTCGTCGACAAGACCATCTTCGCCAACTGCCCTCAAGACCTCGCCCAACGCTTCCGTATCATCGACACGACGACCGGTCCCGACCGCAAGCCTCCGAACCTCCACCCCGCCGTCCTCTACGCCTCGCAAGACAATGCCATCCCGCTTGGCCCTGCACCCGAGACGACCGTCTTCAAGCATCCCGTCGTGCCCAACCTCCGCCTGATCAAGGACGTCCTCACTTCCGCCGAGTGCACCAGCATCATCGCCGCCGCAGAGACCATCGAGTTTATTCCCGACGCCCCCATTCGCGATGATGGACAAGAGACGAGTATTCTGGCACACAACTTCTACTGGATCGCCGACCAAGCCTTCCACAACAAGCTCTGGGAAAGGGTCCGCCCATACGTTCCTGA
Source organism: Aureobasidium sp. EXF-8845 (assembly GCA_024195465.1). Lineage (NCBI taxonomy): Eukaryota > Fungi > Ascomycota > Dothideomycetes > Dothideales > Saccotheciaceae > Aureobasidium > Aureobasidium sp. EXF-8845. The sequence goes on along the minus strand of SWBH01000120.1, from coordinate 16,499 downwards.
AGAGTCGCAAGGTCGCAAGGTCCGAGGCATCAATCGCCGGTTCAGAGTGTACCGCTACGTGCCTGGTGCAGAGTACCGCTGCCACATTGACGGCGCTTGGCCTCCTTCCGGCATTGACTCTGTCACGGACAAGTACCAGTACGACTCTTCACCCGCCGATGCCCGTCAGTCGTCGCTCTACACCTTCCTCATCTACCTCAACGACGAGTTTGAGGGCGGCGAAACCTCCTTCTTCATCCCCAGCGTTCGCGAGGGCGTCATGAACGCCTACCCTGTCAAGCCCATCATGGGAAGTGTCGCCGTCTTCCCTCACGGCGAGGCACAAGGCGCCCTCCTCCACGAAGGCACCGGCGTTACAAAAGGCGCCAAGTACATCATCCGTACTGATGTCGAGTACGATGTCGTTGTCTCGACACATTGATTGTGTTGCCTTCTGGGATTGGCGCTCTGATTGGAACGGCGTCAGGTGTGATTCAAGCATGGATAAATTGACACGATATCTAGATGCCGTCTACTCTACTCGTCCGCCTCGACAGTGGCATGACCACCAACCTCCAACTCGCTTAGGATCTGAGTGCCCACCACCCTGCCAGATGCATCAGTGTAGATGGCAGCAATCGCTTGAACACCGTGGATTGGCTCGTACTTGTACTGCTTCCTCTCAACTTCTTGGCCATTTCTCTGCACTGTATCCTGGTGACCGGTAAAAGTCATGTCCTTTGCGTATGAGCCAACAACTCTGGTACCTGATACACGGCCATCGTTGTCAAGATCTTGCTCGACAATATTGCCGTTCTGCTCAAGAATTCGGTTGGTGTGCGAGTTGCCAGAAAAGTCGTTGACCGAGAAGAGAATGTTGTCATCGATGGTGAATGATCTCTTGCTCACTGAGCCACTGCTGGATCCGTCGCCCGAGAGAAGTCCGTCCACAGCGCCCGTCGTACTGTTCAGAATATCTCCCACACCTTGACCCAAAGTAGCAATGATGGGGTTCAAGTCCAGCGATCCCAGCACATCGTCGACCATGGCCACCAGGTTCTCCAATCTTGCCTCGAGTAGCACTTTGGCCTTGACGTCTTGAATGAGCAGTTGCACCTTTTCGATGCTTAGATCCACTCCAGCGTTGAATTGCAATAGTTCCAACACTTGCAAGTCCAGGTTGACTTTCGCAGTCAGGTTGTCCACTTCGATGTCAATCTCTTTGACCGAGACTGAAGCATTGAGGAAGACGTCGGGGTCGGGGTAAACGTCACTGGCGTTTTGACGTGTGTTTGCGGTCGAGTAGATGACCGAGTCGTCATCGCCGCTAAGCGTGAGATTGTAGCCTGTGTAGCCAGCGTCTGACGAGGAAGCGGAGGAGGAAGAAGCGGCCGAGACTGTGAGACCCAAGGCGAAGGCCAGGAGGCAATTGCGTGTGAGCGACAGCATTTTGGTGTGTATGCAGAGGCGAGGTGGATGAAGAAAGTGCGATGCGACGTAAAGACTGGCGAAGGAAGAGGTTGTCCTGCTTCAAAGATTACGGCAATTGTACATCAGATCATCTGCCAACTCTTGTATCCTAGTCTCGGTTTCATCGCGCGTTACCCAACCAAAAGTCATCCTCACGCGGCACAGAAAATTGCGCCACTATAAATGACAGCTCTATAAAGTAGTCGAAACCTGGTATACCGCAAACCTAAACACTGGGTGAACTGTGATCATGTGTAGCTGTTTCACCATATAAGCCATCTTACTCATTATTGGCTTGTGGATGCATATTCTCACGCTAGATGACAGGAAGCCTTGTCTGACAGCCAAAACTCGGCCGACTCTGGCGTGAACCGAGATGAGATTTTGAGGATGCGACCCGCTACACGGCCCAGGTACCTTGATGTCGCTTCAAAAAGTTGGCTGTGGAGAGATGATGGGATTGACTGCGTAGAGTACAGTATCTAGACCTCCCTTCTCGTTGCCAGTTTGTATCTTGTGTCTTTTGTCTCAACTTCGAATATTGCTGTTCCACTCTCGCAATCATGGCTTCCAACGCGATATCCAGGCTATTCTTCTTCTTTGCCGTTGCCATTTTCTCGGTCACTGCTCAGACAGCTGCTTCATCTCCTACCACCTTGACTGCTCCGCGCACTTTCTCCACCGGCAACTCGACAAGCAGCAGCTCGCGCACAACTACGTCTCGCTCGAGTGCAGCAACCTCTGGTGCACCCCCAGATGTCTACCTCAACATCCCTGAGCTGCATGTCGGTCGCATTGAGTTGACTGTCGAGAAGTTGAGCGCAGACCTGAACCTGAATGCCAAAGTTGCAAACTTGGTTCAGTTGAACGCCGGTGTGCAAGTCGCAGTCGAGAAGATCAACATTACCATCTCGGAAGTTGATGCAGAGGTGGAATTGGTTATCAGACTCTGTAAGTCTTATTTCCCTATTGCTAGTCTTAGAGGGCTCTTTTGCTGACATAGATCCTCAGGTCACCTCGTCGATATCGTCGGTCGCGTCTTCGATTCCCTAGACCTGAACCCCCTTCTCATCTCTACCATCGGCAACGCAACACAACTCGTCAGCAGCGCCATCACCGACGTCGTAGGCGCCGTAGACGGACTCCTCGGCTCCATCACCCAAGGCGGCTCCACCCTAAACTTCCTCGTCGACAATCTCGGAAACATCGTTCAAGAAGTTGGAGGTGTGAGTTCCATCGTCGGTGATTTTACAAAGAATATGACGCAGACTGGTGTTGCAAAGAGTGTTGGCCAGGGATTGACGCAAAAAACTTATTCGTACTCGCCTTTGAACTCGTTGGTCGATATTGTGTTCAATACGGCTGGTCAGGTTGTGCAGGCTGTTGTGCAGAAGAAGAATGGTGGAAGCAGTGGCAGCACTGGAGGCAGTGGGTCGAACTCGACGGTTTCCACTGCTTCATTGCTGAAGCATTAGATCACATCGAATTGTAACTTCCTTCCAAACGCCGTGCTTTCATTATAGCAGTGAGATGTTGTCTATCCTGGTTAATGGAGTGAGTTGCAAATGCCTTGGCAGCTCGATTCGTTGAGTGGTCGCGGGCGCAAAATCGCTCATGCAGACACGACTGTCACTGAGGCACCGCTGCTATAGTGCGGCAATCGCATATCAAAAATCACGAGTCGGTTCAGAAGCTTCACCTTCCAAATTCGTGTGAGACAACGAGTCCGAGGTTCAAATCCGGGTGAAGCGGCGCGGAAGGATTCCCCTGAGTCACTCCCTATCGCTTCAGGAGAGCGATACGAGTTCGCTATCAGCACCCGGTCTAGCAAACACATCAAGTCATGATCTGCTGCAAACTCATACAAAACCTCTGAGCATTTGCAGTCATGTCGAACTCGACGTGGTTGTCCGATGCGACAATGAGCTGCACTTCTCAAGCATTTGGCCCCGCCAGCTGCGACGGCAGCTTCGACTTTACTTTGTTGTTCGAACAATCAATCCTGTCAATCGCCCCTTCCGCCATCTTTTTGTGCTGTCTACCTGTGAGCCTGTTCAAGCTACATCGAGCGGCACCCAAGTTCAATGCGTCCTACATTCGAACTCTGAAGCTGGTGAGTAGACGCGCCTCTCGAGACTCGTTACAGAAAGCGATTGACCATCATACTAGATCGTTGCATCTCTTCTTGTAGTTGATCAGATCTTACTGCTAGCATTTTGGACCACTCGGACTGCTTTGAGAACCTCGGCGACGGTGCCTGCCCTGTGTCTTGGACTCGTTGTGTCCTTGGCCGTGACGGGTCTCTCAGCACAATCGCACGTACGATCGGTCCGGCCATCTTCACTTCTAAGTGTCTACCTACTGTCCTCCTGTTTATTTGACGCAGTCCAAGTGCGTACGCTGTTCATCGGTCATACTAGCAAAGTCATCTCTAGCCTGCTGTCTGTGTTAATCGCTCTCAGACTGGTCCTCTTAACAATTGAGTGCCGGAACAAACGACCTTGGCTTCTTTCCAAGTATCGCAATCTCCCTCCGGAGGCTACAGCTGGAGTCGTGAGCAGGAGCATACTATGGTGGCTCAACCCACTCTTCCTGGATGGTATGCGAACTTTATTGAGTCAAGATCAGTTGTATGCTCTCGATCCAGATCTGGAATCCCGAAAGACCGGGCAAAAGTTGGAGACCATTTTTGCAAAGGAATCTATGCGATCGCAGAAGAAACGCGGCTCGTCAGCCTGTCAATCGTCAATCTGGAGTTTGCCCAAGGCTTGTTTCCGATGTTTGTGGATCAGCATTGCAGCCATGATTCCAACAAGACTGGCTTTGGTTGGTTTCACGTACGGACAGACCTTCTTGTTCACACGCGCCATCAAGTATCTCAGCCAAGTGAAAGATACCAATAGTACAAACACAGGATACGGTCTCATCGCTGCGACCTTCATCATCTACCTTGGTATAGCCGTAGGTGATGGTCTGCTTCTCTCGATTCGGATCATGTCTGACTTGTTTGACAGGTTTCTACTGCACTCTACCAACAGCAGATATCTCGGATCATGACGAAATTGAGAGGTGCTCTGATTTCGTTGATCTACAATCGAATCCTTGTCATCGCCGATGGCGCCAGCAGGGATGGCGCTGCGTTAACATTGATTTCCAGTGGTCAGTCTAGATCTGTGCGAACCATACGTGTAAATCATCTAACAAACACCTGGTAGATGTTGACATCATCATAAGAGTCCTCGGAGAACTCAATGAGTCTTGGGCTAGAGTTATCGAAGTTGCAGTAGGCATTGGTCTCTTGTCCCGACAAGTTGGCGCAGTATGTGTAGTTCCGATAATCCTCACTGTTGTCTCTACCCGGGCACAAGGCTGGGTTTCTAGACGCATTGGATCAAGAAGAAAAGATTGGAATACTGCAACCCAAAAGCGCGTCACCACTACAGCAGCCGTACTTGGCTCCATCCAATCGGTCAAGATGTCAGGTACGTAGCGATCTGGACTGTTCTTGAATTGCGTTCACCCATGACTCAGGCCTCATGAACCCTGCTTCCGAATTGCTCCATTCGTTGAGACTCAAAGAATTGGACATGCTCGCATCACTGTCTCGTTTCATCATTGGTCTGAACGCAATCGGTCAGTACAATGGTCACGTGTAGTCTACGCTCAATACTGACAAGATCAGCTGTGATACCATCCATATGGTCGCCTGTATTGACGTTTATCGTCTACGCTATCAGAGCACGTATCGATGGCTCAGCTGGCTTGGACATATCGCAAGCTTTTACCTCGATGGCCCTACTGAACTTAGTCACCACCCCCACAGCAAAGCTACTCACTATCATGCCACTGTGGGCTCAAGCACTGGGTTGCTTCGAACGACTGCAGCAATACTTCGAGCTTCCTGTCTACGACCGTCGGTCTAGTCCACGCGCCTCGCATAGTGAAACACAGGACATAGACATCGAGATGTCAGTACTTCGGTCACCAAGAGCTCAAGCACATGCCATCATATGTACTGACATGGATGTCGCATTCTCGACTGAAGAACCCGTGATTCTGAAGAACATATCCTTGGAGGTGAGACAAGGATCTTTGACCGTTGTCACTGGCCCAACTGGATCTGGCAAGACGACTCTCCTAAAAGCGCTCCTCCGCGAAACGCATCTCCCCAGAGGCCAAATGTCCATCTCTTCGATGAGTATATCTTACTGCAACCAGATACCGTGGATGACCAACACAAGTATCAAGGAGTTCATCACTGGCCCAACAAATGACGTTCGGCCCACTATGGAGTCTTGGTACGGTCTGGTAGTCCATGCTTGTGATCTCGTCAAAGACATTGCAGGTATGCCAGATGGAGACGACACACGACTTGGCAGTAAAGGTGTTTCGTTGTCGGGAGGGCAACGGGCTAGACTTGCACTCGCTCGAGCTGTATATGCACGAAAGGACATCATGCTTCTCGACGATGTGTTCAGTGCACTCGATACCAACACCCAGGAAACCATATACAGCCGTCTATTAGGCCCGCATGGTCTGCTCCGAGAACTTGGAACCACGGTCCTTCTAGTCACTCATTGGCAAAAAGCCACAACCGCTGCTGATCAAATCTTGACGCTCTCACAAGACGGTCACATCGCATGTCAGAGGAGCCCGAATATATCACTGGAAACCGAGTCGCATAGCGTGCAAAATGGGTTTGATGCCCGTGAAGCGGGCGCGAATGTTGTACAAGCTCCGAAGATCAAAGCCCCTAGGGGCCCATCGAAAGAAGACAAGGAGGACCTTGCAAGAAGAACTGGAGACTGGTCAATCTATAAATTCTACTTCGGCAATTTCCAGAAGAGATACCTGGCGATGTTCATGGCCTGTTCTGTAGGTGCCGCTTTCAGCTCAAGATTCTCCCAGATTCTGCTGAAGTGGTGGACAGCGGACGAAGGGTCAAGTCTCAGTATGTATCTTTCAATATATGCTCTGCTCGCTCTGGCCCAGACATGCTTCAGCAATCTCAACATGTGGGTCGTTTTTCTGAAGATGATCCCTAGTTCTGCAATCAACATGCACCGAACTCTTCTAGCAACGGTCGCAGGAGCAGCTTCGTCGGTTTTCTATAACACCGACAGTGGTGCCATCCTAAACAGATTCGCACAAGATATGTATTTGGTCATTGGGGCGTTGCCTACTTCGCTCATTGCGACGGGAAATACGCTATGTGAGACAATAGCCTCTTTGGCAATGATCTCGACCGGAGCAAGCTACATGGGTATCACCATACCCTTTGTTATGGTCGCGATCTTCCTGATACAAAAAGTGTATCTGCACACGTCTCGTCAGCTGCGTCTGATTGAGATCGAAGCTCGAAGCCCAATCTACTCTCACTTCCTTGAGACACTTGAAGGTGTAGTCACGATTCGCGCTTTCGGATGGGAGGAAGATGCGAAAGAGGCACATCTCAGACTACTGGACGTCGCTCAGTCTCCATACTATCTGCTCTCCTGCATTCAAAGATGGTTGAAACTAGTCTTAGACCTCATTGTGGCGGCACTTGCGGTCATTGTCGTCGCTCTAGCAGTTTCGCAAAGAGGCACAACTTCCGCAGATTTGCTTGGAGTTGCACTGACCAACGTTCTTGGCTTCAGCCAGTCGCTTACTCGTCTTGTCACTGAATGGACGACTCTTGAGACATCTTTAGGCGCCATCTCACGCGTTCGCTCCTTCGCCGCAGACACCGAACAAGATACCCTGTCCGAGACTTCCGTGACTTCTGCCGATATCGTGACGGAAGGAGAGGTCGTGTTCTCGGGAGTCTACGCAAAGTACACTGATGAGCCCGGCTCCTATGATCTCAACGACATTAATCTCACAGTCAGTCCGGGCACCAAAGTTGCGATCTGCGGTCGTACAGGCAGTGGCAAGTCGAGTTTGATGAATACACTCTTCCGTCTTCTTCCACTCCGACACGGCAGCATCTACGTCGATGGTGTCGATATCAAGAACGTTGATCCAGACATCGTTCGCCGAGGCATCATCGCCATCCCACAACAACCTTTCCTCCTGCCTGGATCGGCAAGACTGAATTTGAATCCCAAAAATCAATTCAGCGACGCAGAGCTGAATAGCGCACTGAGAAAAGTTCGTCTGTTGAATCTGGTAAACGAGCGTGGCGGACTGGATGCAGAAATTGATCAACAGACTCTCAGTCAAGGCCAGTCACAACTTCTATGTTTGGCGAGAGCTCTGTTGCGAAAGAGCAAATTGGTAGTTCTGGACGAAGCTACGGGTAGTCTGGACTCCGAGACCGATGATCTTATCCGCGAGGTTCTGCATACCAATTTTGCGGATTGTACGGTGATCTCGATTGCGCATAGGGTAAGTGTAGAAAGTGTACGATGACTTGTGACCAGTCAGCTAATTCTGATCCAGGAAGCAACGATCATTGAGGCAGATATGGTTATCATGATGGACGCAGGGCGCGTCTCTGCTGTTGGTAAGCCGAGTGAGCTGATTCAAAGGGTCAAATTGCCATTACAATGATGAGAAGTTCATTGGACAGAAAGGGATACCAGACAGGCTAGTCGTTAGATGAAGTCTCTATCCACGCTATCTAGCATGTGACTGAGCAGATAAACTAGACCAGGGGTGCTTTGAGCAGCGGTGTCTTTGCACGGAGATCTCTCCAAGAATGAATCTACAGTCGAAGCATGAACATATTGGTTACAACATAAATACGCGACCCCGAGATAGTCGGCATGACAGGGTATGCTCGGCATGATGGATACATCGCAGTCGTGGAACCCGCGCGATACCGACGCCGACTATCGCGACCGAGCTCGGCATTCCGATACTGATAGGGCAACCGCTTGTGGGCGATCCAATTTACACCCCTAGTCTCCCTCTTTCGACTCACGGTTGTTTCAACACGTCCACTCCTAGACTCACACCTATTCACGGAACAATGGGAGGCATCACCGTCACCACAGATGAGGCTTTGAGCAATGCCAGACAGCGTTACGTCGAGCGCAATCAGAATTCAGAGAATTTGCACGTCGAAGCTGTCGAATATCTGCCTGGTGGGAACTCTCGTTCGGTGCTTCACACCGCTCCCTTCCCAATCAGTATGGCCAGTGTACGGTCTTGCTACCTCATCGATGACGACGGTCATGAGTAGGTCTTTACTCCACCTTCTGGGAGCATGTCACTTGCTGATAATATGTAGGTACACGGACTTGCTTGGAGAGTACTCTGCTGGTCTATACGGCCATTCAGAGCCTGTTCTGATCGAAGCCATGCAGGCCACTTTGCAAGAAAACGGTTCGAATCTGGGTGCAAATACCAAGCATGAAGTCAGATTTGCCTCGCTAATCTGCGAGCGGTTCTCTCTCGACACTGTACGCTTTACGAACTCCGGCACAGAAGCCAACCTCCACGCCCTGATGGCAGCTCGACACTTTACGGGCAGAGACAAGGTGGTCGTCTTCACTGGCGGCTATCATGGCAGTGTGCTTGGATTTTCGACCAAGCCAGTCTCTAACACAGTCGACCAGCAGAACTTTGTCGTTGCCGAGTATAATAACATATCGGCTGCACAAGCTGCAATCGAGGAGACGGCTGATGTTGGCACCATCCCAATTGAAGGTATGCAGGGCGCCTCCGGGAACATTGTTGGAACAGACGAGTTCCTCCTTGCAGTGCAGGCATCCGCTCGCAAAGTATCACCACATCCGAAAGTTTCCAATCCTCCGACACAACTGATATGGATTCCCAGGTCAATGCCGTCTTCATTCTCGACGAGGTCCTGACATCTCGTCTGGCCGCGGGCGGGCTCCAGAGCCTTGTAGGCCTCAAGCCAGACCTGACTACCCTGGGTAAATATCTTGGTGGCTCCTTGGCATTTGGAGCTCTAGGTGGCCGACGAGATATCATGGCAGTATTTGACCCTCGGTCTCCTGGTGCACTTCCGCACTCCGGCACTTTCAACAACAATACTGTCACCATGCGTGTTGGATGCGCTGGCCTCAAGCATGTTTACACACCGCAAGTCGCAGAAGAGCTCAATAATCGCGGGGACTCATTCCTAAAGAAGCTGCAGGTGGTCTCCAAGGGCACTCAATTGTGCTTCACAGGCCGTGGATCTCTGATCTGCAGCCACTTCGTCGCCAGCGGTTCCTCGCAGGTCAGATCGATTGTGGACTTGGAAGAGAACGAGACACTGAAAGAGCTATACTGGCTGGAAATGATTGAGAAAGGCTTTTGGGTTGCTAGGAGAGGTTCGTTGGCAATCAACCTTTGTGTTCCCCAGGCTGAGTTAGATCGTTTTGTCAAAGAGACCGAGGACTTCTTGGCTCGTCACTGGAATGAAGTGGCATTGTAACCGTGGTGCCAGCCTTCGGAGTCCTGGGAGAACAAGCTCTGCAGGCTCCGCAATCCCCACTGCTCCAGTGCACCAACATGAGATTTGACAAACGCTAGTTATGCCTTCCTTCACGACAATAGCTTCCCAATCTTCACAAATTTGAATGAGAAGTTCTTGGAGGGGTATAGGTCCGTCCTTTCGGGTCTGGTTGATGATACGCAACACAATTGCTGATGGATCGTTGTCATCTTCCATCGTTGTCATCGCCTTGTATGCAACAGGGTTGAGTCGTCTCGTCCCTATCTCATAATACTTCTTCAATTTAATCTTCAGGAGGTTGTTTTTCTCGATAGCCTTCTCCTCGTCAGAGAGAGTGTCAAAGTCTTCCGGAAGTGTTGGTACGAGGAGACCCTCAGGATACGGGTGAGGACAATTCAGTAGAGACGGAGACCGAGCTTGCACGAACAGAGGTGCCGCCCATACATTCTGCCAATCAACGATACTCGTTATCTTTGTTGGGTCTTCCTCGTCAACGAACACGTTGTCCTCGTGGACATCCAGATGCCAAAGTGTTGGGCGAGATATATCCTTGTGTGCAGGTAGTATGGACGGGAGTATTGCAAGAAACTTCTGTAAGAGTTCGATGTGCTTGATTTTATGTTTGGAGATTTGCAGTAGAACGATCTCCTGTTTGGCGATGGCCGTAAAGTATGCAAGCGGCGTATTCCCTATGGGTGCTGTGTCAGTCGTATCGTCCAACATAATTTGTCGGAACACATACAGGGACCCCGGTTCACTTTAAGATTCTTGACCTCGTCTGGTCAAATGGCCTTGTCCGGCACGTACCCAATAGTAAACCCTGCCGTTTTGTCTGATCCCTTCCATAGGATGTTTGACAAACGATGGTTTCCTGCCGAGTCCTCTGGACAATAGTGCGTGAGATAGATGCTTCCGAATTCATGTAGCGCATTAGCGGCCAGCTTTTTCTCAAAACCGATAAGCCCCTTGACGATTGCGAACCGTTGCTCTGCTTCCATGGAAGGCCATACAGCGCTTAATTACCTTCTAGGTGCATGTTCCATGAGCATAAATTCTGCCACGACTTCGCTTTGCCCAATCTCCCGGTTGCTCCACCCAAGCACTTTTGGCGCTGGTATGCCCAGAACGTCTCGGACCTAGCAAAGTGGACTTTAGAACTCTGGTCACCAGAAATTCAGGATCGCGCGACACTCACAAATTCAAGAATGTGTCGTGTATCTCACTTACAGCTATAGTCGTAATCTATTGAGGCTAGGTCCACGTTTTCATCGAATGTGCTCCTGTCCAAAATCTTCTTGATTAGGGGGTTTTTGCTGGCGTCGGTATCTAGTAGGGTGAAATATCGAAGGTACCGAGGTACCCCCAAGCCTTTGCCAATGGCGTCTCCATGCGGAGCGCCTCTCGAGCCATTGTTTTCAGCTCCTACGAGCATCCCCTAAACAGGGAATCCAGAGTCACTGGGCAAGCAGGTTTGAAGCGCGTCTACAAGAAGAGCAGTCATTTGCATGTCACTCATTACGCCATGTTGAAGAGTACCTCTAGCAAGGTCACGACAGGCGACTGTCCCATTGAACGAGGACTCCGAGCCCATGTCTACCCAAGGAGAGCGTGCATCACTGGTACTATCTGGCCGCTCATTCAGGTCGATAATTGATGACTCAGGACTTGGAGAAATGAAACCTACAGGAAAGATGTGGACACGACGCAACGGTCTAGGGAAGCCAGAGCTATGCCAGACCACAATCGCTCTCTATTTTTAGTTGATTGACGCGCTCGACGAACGATCAGAGCTGACAACTCTTTTGAGAGAAATTAAGCACATGATCCATGTCTGCTTTGAGAGTTTGAGCACTGTATCAACTTGTGTTGTACCACGTCTGCACGACTATGGCGTATGCATTGTGCACGGTAGAGCATGGTTAGCTGCAAGATCAGGTTGCCATCGCAGCGTGGCTTATGTTTGCCTGAGCTCTCTTGGTGGTTCAAGCCACAAAGCATGACCACAATTCAGCTTATGCAGGTCCAAAGTTTCCAGAAAGAGTTTCCTCAGCTCAAAAAATCTTCGCCAGCAGAATCCGGAGTGGTGGTAAGATCCAAACATGGGGCTGGCTGAGCGCGCGTATTCCCCCTTGGTATGTCCTCGCATTGACATGGAGCTGAAGAATAGAGAATCATCTGTGTGGGCCTGATATATAAGAGCAGCCGACATGCGATACGGTTTCCCTCGCTCTCATCATCTACGCTTCCGACTGACAATGTACGCTACTCTCGCTTTTACTCTCTCCGTCTTGGCTGGCTCTGTGGTCGCAGCTCCGGAAGGGACTCCTGAACACATCTTCCGAAGAGGGAAATGCAATGCAGACAACTGTTTTCGTGCCGTCGATGGCACTAGAAGAAATCCCTCGTTTCCTGCTACTGCTACCTCAGACTGCTCAGCGTTTTTGAGATCCACAGTGACCCCTAGTCCTTCGTAAGTCGCACATGAATTGACTGGTTTTGGTGCTTCCTAAGCTAAACTGTCCGCAGGACCAGAATTGTCTCTGTGACAACTGTCGTGACTCTTCCGACCCAGTACATCACTGTCCACGTTGACGCGCCAACTCAAGTTCAGGTACCTCCGTACGCGTCTGCGTGCTCAGGTTCTGTTCGTTACGCGTCCGCTTGCTCCTGTGCCGGCATCTCTGCAGATGTCACCACTCTACCGTCATCATACACTGATGTCACTTACACGGACACCATCTATCAGACACCAATCACTACACTAACCATCACGGAATCCAACCCTGTCATTACCGGCAGTTCCTCTAGCTTCAGCTACCACTATGATTCCGGCTCCAGCTATAGTTACTCGAGCTATAATTCTGAGTCCAGCACTTTCCCTTCTTATAGCAGTCAAACCAGTACTTTCCCTTCTTACAGCTACCACTCGTCCACCACCTCGTCTTCACCGGATCCCAGCCCTACAACATGCAGTATCTACCAGTTCAAGGCCAACTCTGGTAACTTCAAAGATTGGGTGTTGAAGATCGATACTGATGTGGACTTTTCTGAAACCTTGAGTTTCACTCCCAACAATCTTTTCGATAACAGATTCCTCTTCAATATTCAGCCTAATGGTCAAATCCAAGGCGTGTACAACAACGGAATCTGGAAGGCCGAAATACCTTCGACCAACTCGAGTCTCGTTTTCGATCCTTCGGCTAATTCGCCCCTGAATACCCCCGACAAGAGCCCTGTCGCTTGTGTTTTGGAGCAGACGACACGGAAGCTGTTGTGTGAAGTTGGAGGTATCCCTACGATCTTGGAAACGTGTGGATACGACAATGCAAGATTGGCTCAGGGTTCTGCCCTTGGATTCCAATGTAACAAGGTGGATGTAGTTGCTATCCCTGCCTGTATCTGATGAGAAAGCAGGGGGCAGGAGGATAACATAGCCACGGAGAAACATACTTCAGTGTTGTTGATTTGTGCGATGTTGAGGGCGGTTTTATGGAAGGCGACAAAGAACTATGTGGTCGTCGGTCTTGCGTAGGGAGTCATCAATAGTTTGAAGGCATGAGACGCTCTGGGACAGAATTATTTTCTTTGCCAAGATGTCATACGACTACTCGTACTTTTGTATAACAAGATGAACTCGATAAATATCTACAGTGAGTAGGTGGGCGAGCAAATTAGGCGCCGGAGAAGCTTACAGCGAAGGTTGATAGGCTGTGATAGCACTGAAAATGTGAGAGCAGGCTAGTCCGAAGCCACGAAATCCTACGGCGGCAAGGCAATTTTCTCGCCCCCCTGCCCAGGCCCTGCAAAACGACATATCAGAAGGTCGTACCTCGCTGATTTCGCGAAGTCACTACTGTGCTTCTGTATACCGATCTGAGATCGAGGAGAATATTCAGTGCGTAGGTAAGTGAAAAATTTCGGCATAGAAGAAGACTGCGAATGAAGCTTATCCTACTGATGACACTGCGTCAGACTCGGCTCAGGCAGTGTGATCACTTCGGTTTTCCGAGAGGACTCCGAGGTATGTCTCACGATATCGATATATGTTCAGACTGGAACTACATCCTGATTGTGCTCTAGAAGACCTGGCTCCTTGATGATGAGCATAAACATGCGACAACTCGTCACGTCAAGATCCCAGAGACCAGCAAAGGACCTCGTGGAAAAGATATAGTCCTTCTCATGGCATCAGACAACAGGGGTAACCAAGGCCAGCCTATAGCTAATCTGCGCGAAAGAGTGATGTAAATCGTCAAGAATATGTCGATTGGCATGGTTATACCTTCTATCCTGTTGACTTTGATGAGCTGAGTTTCTCCGGCCGTATCGCGTGGAAGAAAGTTCTAGCGATCCAAAAAGCATTCGTCACACGCCCTGAGGCTGAATGAATCTGGTAACTCGACCTCGACGCAATCATCATGACACCGCACATCCCTTTGTCTACTTATCTTCTACATCCGTCCATCCTCGAGAAGAGATTACTGAGGGGCGTGACTATCCAACCCACAATGCGCCAGCCTCTGAATGTAACAGCTGAGAATGAAAACCTCATCCTAGCCCAAGATCAGAATGTAGTGAATGCGGGAAGCCTGTTCTTCCGACGCGGCCCCTGGACTCGCATGCTCTTGGATGCCTGGGTAGATCCTTACGTTATCGAGCATCATGAAGATCATCGACTAGAGCAGGACGCTTTGATTCACTTCATCCAGCAGTGTGACGAGGTCTTCAACCATACTGCATTGGTAGATCAACACGTAATGAATGCATACCATGTTGGCGATAAACACATGCAGTGGCAGGAAGGCGACATTGCTGTTCATTTTGCCGGATTTTGGGTGGAAGACCACTGCAACGAAAACTTTGAAGAGCGCTGGGCGATGCGCACCCCTGTACCTGAAAAATGCCTCAAGACTCCGAGAGCATTCCCTTGATATCATCAACAGAAGCATTTGAGCTACGCACCCCATCGAAACCCAGCTTCGCTTTCTATTTTCATGGCACCAATCACAAAAGCTCAGGAAAATGCCGTACTCAAAGAAGACATTTGAGCATTCTTCCACTCGTTCGAATCATGAAACAGCAGAACAAGAATTCCACCATGAATAACAAGAGATCCAGAGCAGTTTCCGAGCATCTGGACGATCTATAGACCGGTCCATAAGAGAGTGCTGTTTGTATCGAACTCTGCTTCGAGGGGAGTATTGTCGCTACTTGTGCCAATCAAGACCTTATACGTTGCTTTTTGCGACACCCAGGCTACCTCACGCTCGCTCCAATAGCTTGTCGCATAGCGTAAGGAGACGGACATAATTGCAGTCACAGTTCTGCCGCAAGGGACAAACACTTTCGTGAAAGCTTTAAGCTCCTTGATCGGACGCGTGATCCCTGATGTAGGTGGGCTGATATAGAGTTGTACCACTTCAGCACCGTCTGAGTTCGAGGAGGCATTTTCGACCTGCACAGTGACTAAGAGCATCTCGTTCAACTGATCAGAGTGCTCGCGCGTGATCTGTAGCCCGGATAGCTTGAACTGTGCATAAGAAAGACCGAATCCGAAAGGCCATTGTACCTCACATCCGACTTTCTCGTAATATCTGTATCCGACAAAAACGCCCTCCCCATAGCGACAACGGCCCTCATCGCTGCGGTAATTGAGAAAAGCAGGATTGTGTTCGTTTCGTTTTGGCCAGCTGAGAGGAAGTTTTCCGCTTGGACAAGATCTGCCAAACAGGGTATCGACGATAGCACTGGCTGTTTCATTGCCGCCGTACCATGCTTGCAATATCGCTGGAACTTGA
Source organism: Aureobasidium sp. EXF-8845 (assembly GCA_024195465.1). Classification (NCBI taxonomy): domain Eukaryota; kingdom Fungi; phylum Ascomycota; class Dothideomycetes; order Dothideales; family Saccotheciaceae; genus Aureobasidium; species Aureobasidium sp. EXF-8845. The sequence continues at coordinate 860 of SWBH01000120.1, read as the reverse complement.
TCTACCCAGGGAGTGGTCACCGGTGTACCACTCTGGAGGACCACGACGGCCCTACTGTTAACCTTGCACACTTCCTCTATCAGTCGATTCTGGAGGCCAGGTAGGTGCATGTCGGAGCGGTCGAAACCTTCTGACTCCCAGTCACCGCTTAGACCACAGCAGAGAATGACCTGATCCACTTCGCTCGCTACATCGATGGCTTGTCGGATCTCCTCTTCCGCATCGATGATCCGAGTATATCCTACTCTAACACCTCCAGGGCCAAACATGGTTACCCCGGTTTGCTTCGTCTTCGATGTAGGCGCGCTTCCGAATTCCACACGCCATCTGTAGATCTCACCAGCCTCAAGCGTGACTCTGCCTTGCTCCTCAACAGTCCCTGAGCCAAAGAAGCTATCGCCTGGTCTTTGCACCGTGGAGTTATCGATTAGAAGCTTGTCGTCAATGTACAAAAGAGCGGTTCCAGCTACTGTCAACCCAAACAGGTAGTCTCCGGACTTATCGGGGCAGAGTTCCGCGGTCATATCTGCAAAGAACATATCATCCTTGACCTTAGGATGCTGATAGTCGATCAGTAGTACGTTGGTATCGTCCAACTCCAGTGAATCGATGAGTGTCCGGTGAGGATCTCCCGGAGGCTCAAGGTATACGTTGAACGTGAAGAAACCACTCTTGCCCCCTGGGATACGAAGTAACGGGCTCAGAGACGGTAGCTGAGCGTGCGCCTCGCAGCCAAGAGCGTACTTTGTGTTCTTGTTCATCTCCAGCATGGCATCGTAGATCGATTTGTTGTTGTAAGGGCGGAGAGCTGCAGAGCCACCTCCGCAAAACCGCAGAGTCTTCGAGTTGGGTCCGATCAC
>SWBH01000119.1:0-20197 GCA_024195465.1 Aureobasidium sp. EXF-8845 | reverse complement strand
ACTTGTAGGGGGACTGCTCGGTGCCGGTGGCGGACTCGGCGTCGACGCCCTTCTCCTCGTCAATGTAGATGATGGGTTTGTCGGCCATGATTGCGAGTCAATTGTTGGGTGGTAGAACAAAAGACCAGGTGGGAGCTTGCGCGAAACAACAGGCTAGAGACGCCAGCGCGAGGGGAAAAGAGTCACAGTTGCTTATCAGCCATGACACGGCCACCGACTGATAACGGAGGAGCATGACTCGTCGTGCGGAGAGTGGCTTTGAGCGCTTGGGCGCGGTCCGCAACAACAAGCCGCGACTGCCCTGCGACTGCGACAACAAGCCGCGACTGCCCTGCCGAGTCGGAGCACTCTATCACATGCCCCGTGCCTGCCTATTCCATTCTTCTGCATCTTTGATAGTCACTCTTTGATCAAGATACCGATGCAAGATACATGTCGCAAGTCTGAAATCCGCCATGCGACAATCGCCTAGTCATACAACGTAGCATTCCGAGTGACCCGACCAAGCTTCGCGTCCGCCAACCATGGACGTGTCTGTCCAAAAGGCCCTGGCCGACAAGCTCTACGACCGTCGCAAGGGAGGCGCCCTGGAACTCGAAGCCATCATCCGCGACTCTCTGGCTGCCAACGACCATGTCCGCATCGAAAAGATTGTCCACCAGCTCTGCCACGACTACGCCTATGCTGTCCACCAACCTCATGCCCGCAATGGCGGCCTCATCGGCCTCGCTGCTGCTGCCATCGCTCTCGGAATCGACGTTGCTCGCTACCTCCGCGACATAGTACCTCCAGTTCTAGCCTGCTTTTCCGATCAAGACGCTCGAGTGCGATACTATGCCTGCGAGAGCATGTACAACATTGCCAAAGTCGCAAAGGGCGAGATCCTCATCTACTTTAACGACGTCTTTGATGCTCTGTGCAAGCTGGCTGCCGACACCGAGCTGTCCGTCAAGAACGGTGCTGAGCTTCTCGATCGTCTGGTCAAGGACATTGTCGCAGAGTCGGCCGCTTCCTACGTCTCCATCCTCGACAACGACACAGACCCCAACAACGAAGACCCCTTTGCCGAACAACCCACCGCCTTCTCCCTCGCCAGATTCATCCCCCTCCTACGCGAACGCATCTTTGTCATCAACCCCTTTACTCGCACCTTCCTTGTCAGCTGGATCACCCTACTAGACTCTATACCCGACCTCGAACTGGTTGTTTTTCTGCCAGACTTCCTTGGTGGCCTACTGCGCTTCCTGTCCGATCCCAACACCGATGTACACACTACCACAAAAGTCTGTCTTGACCGCTTCCTAGCAGAGATCAAGAAGATTTCGGCCATCAAAAAGGGTATCGCCGAGAGCAAGAGAAGTATCGTGGCTGAGAGCCAACGCAAGCCTTCGGTATCCAGCAGAGATGGTCTGGACATGGCCGGCCAAGATGCCGATACCCAGCTTGACAATGTCCAAACACAGGACAAGGCGAGCTCAGACTCGGCGTCTTTTGACAGCTCAAATATGGACGAGAAGGATGATCTCGATGCTGGCGATGAATGGATTCCTGGTCAGGACGTCCAGATTGAATACGCCAAGATTCTCGATATCCTGATCCAGTTCCTAAACGACTCTGCAGAAGAGGAAATCCAGATGACGACGCTACGATGGATCGAAGGCTTCTTTGACATTTGCCCCGAAGACATGCTCGCATTCGTGCCTCGTCTACTTTCCCAAGTCTTGCCAGCGCTATCTCATCACGTCGATCACGTTCGTCAAGCTGCCAATAGGGTCAACACGGCTCTCATGGCTCACATCATGTCGTTGCCGGAAGATGGCCAGCAACAACACCAACAAAAGTCCTCATCCGAATCAACACGCAGAGACTCGATACCCATCCGCTCTCGCAAGCTGAACAGTCCCGACCTGCTAGGAGAGAGTACAGCCTCTGACCCACACGCCTCGTCAACCTCACCACCTCCACAATCATTACCTTTGATCTCCACAGAGCTCGACTATGAAGCTGCTGTCAATTCCTTGACCTTACAGTTCCTCAACGAGCATGAACAGACCCGAGTGGCTGCACTGGCTTGGCTCATAATGCTCCATCGCAAGTCGCCTCGCAAGACCTTGGCCATCCATGACGGAACCTTCCCTGCGTTACTCAAGACACTCTCGGACCCAGCAGATGCTGTAGTCACCCGCGACCTGACACTGCTCTCCCAAATATCAAAGAACAGTGATGATTCTTACTTTACCTCTTTCATGGTCAACCTCCTGAAACTCTTCTGCACAGACAGAAAACTGCTCGAGATCCGAGGAAATCTCATCATCCGCCAGCTTTGTCTAAACCTCAGTGCAGAACGTATCTACCGCACTCTGGCAGACTGTCTTGAGAAAGATGACGATGTCGAGTTTGCCAGCATCATGGTGCAGAACCTGAATAATAACCTCATCACCGCACCCGAGTTGGCCGATCTCAGAAAACGTCTACGAAATCTGGAGAACAGAGATGGCCAGACGTTCTTCGTCACCCTGTTCAGAGCATGGTGCCACAACGCAGTAGCAACATTCTCATTGTGTCTGCTCGCGCAAGCATATGAACAAGCTTATAATCTGTTACAGATCATCGCAGAGCTCGAAATGACTGTCAACATGCTTATCCAGATCGATAAGTTGGTGCAGTTACTAGAGTCTCCAGTCTTCACATACCTCCGTCTACAGCTCCTCGAGCCGGAGCGTTTCCCTCACCTCTACAAGTGTCTCTACGGACTCTTGATGCTTCTTCCACAGTCTTCAGCATTTGCGGCGCTCAAGAATCGCCTGAATAGTGTCAGTGCGATTGGCTACCTGCACATTGCTCCGAGAACGTAAGCTTTATCACTTCCCCATCATATCAACAACAATACTGATCCCCTGCAGTGCCCCTACCACGCCATCAGTCTCGACTTTCGATCGACCGAATCGTCTAAAGTCACGGGAAGATCCTGGAATCAAATGGTCAGAGTTGTTGGAAAAGTTCAAGTCGGTGCAAGAAAAGGCCCGTCGATCACAACAGAGACCCCAACGCTTGACGACTCTACCTAATGGTCTTACCCTGCCCGACATGGATGACGACCTCGAGTCACCGACACTCAACAAAGAAACCTTTGCACCCGCCAAAGAAAAGGCCACTGGTAGATTGAGTGGACTGGGTAGACCTGGAAGTGCAGCCAGCATTACCAGACCTGCTGCTACGCCGACACAAGTACAACAGGGGCATCAGAAGAGTAGGAGCAGTCTGAGTCAGCTCGGGAGATTCACAAGGAGTACAGCTGCAAAAGCTACAGGAGGGGCATTGAAGAAGTAGGAACTCCATACGTATTTGATTAGGATCGAGCAGTCTTGTCTTTGCGCTTTTAGCGTTGGCGTCTCTGGGTGTTTCAATGATTTCCGTTGGACTGCAGCCGTTTGCTTTTCTAGTAGAACATGTCCAGGTGAGACGACTGGATATTGACAGGCCGGGCTAGGTGTACAGGATGCCAAAAGAAGAATCGGAATATTGAGTTGTGAACTGAATCTCGAACTTGATGGGTTTTGGCCCTAACGGCGAAGCGTTTGCGACTCCTTGCTGCAGCATCACAGGGCGGGCGTTATAATCATCTCCTGCATAATCGCGACGTTATACACGAAGCAAATGACTTTAACGGCTAGCTGAACCCTCGTTTTGACAGCCATCGCAGGCACCGCAGCTGGGAACCTATGATTGCTCTCGCCACTGACAACGGTCACAGCGAGTAATAGATAATTACCAGGGATGCCTTCCCCATCCTCGCTCTGCTGGAGAATTTGTTCTGTCAACTCTCACTATACAACATACGGTTTTCGCTTGCAATTGTCGCCATCATGGATCCTTATGCCGATGATCAAACGAAGAAGGAACCGTTCCACGATGTCGAAGAACTTTCACCAGACTATGACTCGGACAGACACTCGTCGAGAGAGGATTTGCCTTTGTTCGAAGCAAAATCCGCGCACCGAAATATTCTTGATCGAGCTTTGGCGTATTCAAAAGATTCATTCACGAAAGGTGAGTTCGCTCTAAAGGCCCCTTCCAATGTGTCTAGTATACTGATCAATTGGCTCTAGTGTTCCTTCTCTTGCCTTCGAGTACACAAATGAAGAGAGTGAGATCAACTCAATCTCGAAAGTCACAATATACTCTTGCCATATGTCTGAGCTTACTCGCCTTCTTTGGACTCGTTGCCATCTTCAAACCGAGCTCTTCCACCTCAACTTCGATAGAGACTGCAGTCGCAAATCCAACGACGCTGCCGCTGGCATATAACCGCATCTTGAGTGCGTCTATGCTTTTCGGTATCACCTCACCGACGTACAAGAGGGCTATCGATACCCATAAGCGTCAAGCCCAGAGATGGGGTTACAGCACTGAGATTCTCCACAGAGACGAAGGGTGTGGGCCAGGAGTTGCAGAAGCCAGCTGAAACAAGGGCTGAGTGGATTATGTGAGTCGGCTTCTATCGCCTGGAAAAGAATCTATACTGACCAATGCACAGGTGGGCCGATGCTGATGCCCTCATCCTTAACCCTAATGTCCCTCTCTCAATCTTCCTTCCTCCTCCTGATCTATCTCATATCCACTTTGTCGGCAACAAGGACTGGCGCGGCCTCAACAACGGAGTCTTTTTTGTGCGTGTACACCCATGGACCGTCAGTATGTTCACCTCGGCCATGTCTTTCCCCATCTGCCACCAAGATGTCGACTTGGGCGGCAACGTCGAACAAGAAGCCATGCGGTTGACCTTTGAACGCGAGAACGGCGGCACGGATGACAAAGGTTGACGAAGTGGCATAGTCTTCATGCCACGGACGTGGTTCAACGCCTACGAGTTGTTCCAAGATGAAATTCAAGGTTCGGATTACTACAACGAAATCATCAACTCTACCGTTCAATCCTACCCGGGATTGAAGATGAAGCACAAGTATGAAGGTGCTAGGGGAAGTAGGCTTACTCATTTCCCTGGCATCAATGGCGAGGTGCGTCAAAAGCTCATGGATGACTGGCTGGATCTCGTCGATGGAGAATGGAACATGCAATATGGAGGAGGAGTCAACTCTACCGCAAACGCCACGACTCTCGACCCTGTCACCTTTTCTCGTATGTCAGAAACCTGGGACCGCAACGTCACTGCCAATGGAACTTCCGTCTGGACATTGCCTGTTCACGAAACACCTTTACTCAACGAGACCACCGCTTTCTGGTCTCGGTACAGGGAAGCTATGGACCTATCCCTGGAAGCCACATCGTCAGGCGTACATGATATCAGTGTCATCAAGTCTGCTTTGGATCTGAGAATTGCTTTGGCTGATGATATGGACAAGCCAAAGATTATCGATGAGAAGGTGCAGCATTTGAGGGATCTGATGATGACGAGGTTGCGATGATGATTGCGGATTTGCTCTGTCTTTGTGATGTAAAATGATGAATTCGACGGCGCATTCTCTCCAATCCCATTTCTATCTTGTTCGAGACCGGGTAGAACGTCTTGAGTCAATCAGTCATGATTATTAGTCATGGTGGTTCGAAGATCTGATCAATGTCGTTGCTAGGCTACTCGAGCAACGGTCATGGTAGGTGGTCAACAAAGCGAGTATGAACGAATATTTACTTCAGTTCCTCACCTGCGGACCTCAGGCTGTGGAGGGTTGTCGATGGCCTGAGCCTTTGCTTGCGCATCACGATGGAACAACTGTGTCCAGCTGGGTGAAAGCCGCAGCTCTGCGCGTAGTTCATCTGGACGCTGTGTCATACATGCATGCTCGGCTGGAGCTACAAGATATGTCTAGCGACCATCTCCGCTCTCCAACTTGGGTCTTCGAGCACTTCTCACCTACTTTGCCGACTCGGAATGATCTGTTGTACTTCATCGACACGCAAGCTCGGTGTCCGAACGAGTATGTCTGTCATGCCACAGAAGCTTATGAGTTCACTACCTTCCAGCCGCGCCACAGCAACAAGCTTTACCAAACCCTAGGGGGAGAACTGCGTGAAGCAGAACCCTCGTCCAGAACTGTTGTCAGAGATTTACTTATCGTTTCCAATTGGTAGCACTGGGGCAGTAGATATCCCGCTCATCGCGGGATGGCTACAATTGTACTCCTGGCTCGTATGAAACGCAGATATTCAACTCGATTTCCTGGCCCTTTTACAAAATGTTGGCAATCATGAAGTCAAGCATCCACCAATTCCTAGTCGATTGCTTTGAGAGAAAGGTCTATCCAAACTATTGCTATAAAAAACCATTCTCTCGCTCAAATCACTGCTATAGCAGTGTCATATCATAGTATGACGACATGATAGCGGTCGAAGACTAGCTAACGGTTTCTACACTTTCCCAAAAACTTACAACTACGCCCAATTGCTGATCCCATATCCGGACGGACTGCGCCCTACAGTACAATGTACCTGGTATCCATCGTTACGAACCTCATATTCTCAATGAAGGAGATTCAGATCGAAGAAAGTCTCATCAATCCAGAACCTGCTGCCATTGTCTTTATCTTTAAGCATAACCATATGCCTTCTGGAGCGCTCAGGATAGTTTCTATACTATGCAAGCTGTGCCAGCGTGAATGGTCGTCGGATCGCCTGCACAGACATTAGAAGATGTCGCTTAAGCTCTTTTCCGAAAGTGTTTACTCAAATCGTGCCTGAAACGGTTTGATCTAGGGCAGATGTTCTGCGGAGACCGTTAGAAGATCACCTTAGCGTTTCGAGTCTCCATCTACCTATATATAACATTCATTCATGCGGCTCACATAATCAGACAGTATTCTTCTTTCTTAGGGTGAACACATACACGACTGTAGTTCTGTCTAACCCACTAGGAGGTTTGACATATTTCTCCCGTTACTTGTCAGTGGACTACTTGGCGGTTAATTGCCCCAACTGTTCCATCATTCCGCATCGACCGTTGTCGATATTAATTCTACTAGTCTCATCCGCGAACTCTTGTCAAACGTCATTCTCCGTCACATTTCTCTCTTATTGAGACAAACCTCGTGGTTCTTGTCGCCTTGACAATCATTTCTTCTGGACGACCGCGAATTCGTGCAGATGCCACACTCAGATTCCCATCAACAGAACACCATGGAGATGTTAGCGACGAGTTCACCACCCCGCAGCGGTATGGCCGACTTCTTCGCCCCAGATGTTTTTCAAGCCGTCTTGAGTGATCCTGCCACTGCCATTCGGCTCAAATCATTTTGCGACTCCAATGCCTGTGGCGAAAACATTGCCTTTCTTGAGAAGGTATGTTCAAAGGGTCCAGTTCAGCCGTCAAAGACACCAACCACAGGCCCAGATCGAGCAATATAGCCGGCTTCTGGCTCAAGCACAAGGACTGCTGTCCGAAATCCATGCCACCTACACTTGTTCCGATGCGGCCGATCCTGTCAACATAACAGAGACTATCTCAAAGAATTTGACTTCCGCTATCAACACTGCGAGCGATGTCACCTTCTGTGCGTTGCAAGACATGTTTACACCTGCCCGAAAACATGTAGAGGGTTTAATTCAAGATGATATCTATCCTCGATTTGTGAAACATCAACTGATGGCAAGCGCAAAGATGGCCTTGGCTCATGACCAGAAAACATATCAAGGACTCGGCGACTGCTTCTGTCTTACAGATCCCAAGTAAGCCATTCCTCATCCGTCGTCCCGACATGTATTAACACAAGACAGGATTGCAGACAACGCTATATTGTACGCTTCAGATGGTTTCATAGATGTCACAGGCTACAGTCGTCGCGATATCATCCCACGCAATTGTCGCTTTCTGCAGGGTCCAAAGACAGACCGTTCGTCTGTGACTAACATGAAAATTGCTATTGACAATGGCCAAGAAACTACGCAACTGCTTCTCAATTACCGAAAGGACGGCACTCCGTTCTGGAACCTACTGTACGTCGCTCCGCTTCGTGACGAGACCGGGGATATAGTATTCTACCTCGGTGGTCAAATTGACTGTTCGACAACCATGCATGGCAAACCCGACGTTATGAAAGTCCTGGAGCTGGATAATAGGAAAGTCAATCAGGCGCAACGCGGCGATTTGGCAGTCAATGACACGTCTAATTCAACGTTGACGCCACCAAGAGAGCAACTGAAAAGGCATCGTCACCTGTTCAAGTCAATGTCGTGCTTGCCCACAGAAGTCAGACGAGGACCGGGCATGGAAAACGACCTGATCGGATGGCTTGGGGGTATGGAGCTAGAGACACAGGTGCAGACGTTCCACGCGGCATATTCCAAGGTAACCTTTTTCCCTACGCGCATATGTACCAAGTTTCTGACATTGCATATAGTATGTTGTGCTCAAAGTGAAGGACCGTGTGGGCTTCAGTATTGCGCACTACTCACCTTCCGCAGGCGACTTGCTACGCACAAGCCGGACGCACGGAACAACTGAGCGCATTATGAACGAAGACATCTTCAAAGTTCTTGCCGAACGCTCACCCTCATCCTCATCAGTCATGAAATCCTACAAGAAGGCAGTTACAGATCTCTTGGTCCAAGGCAAAGCGGTAAGCGTGGATGTCGAGTTGGCAACCGAGACAAAGGTTCGAGACGGACGGATGATCAGTCACTGGACACCTTGTAAGGACGAAGAAGGCCGGGCGAGGTATGTCGTGCTTATCCTAGCGGAAAGTAGGGACTTATAAACAGCTCGGCCCCAGGAAGCATAGATTGAGGTGGTGTTTAACGACTCTTATCTAGGGAATTCAGCTCTCATCCTCGCCGACTCTCTTAGTCTATTTGGTCTGTACGTTCTATAGCCATAATATATCAATAGATCACGGGGTGATCCTAACGTATTATAGATGAACATTTCGGGGTGGCCGGTGTATAATGTCATGTTTACTTGACACTTTGCATGTACATAAGTCCAGTCCCTTCTAAGCATCCGACATACTCAGCATGGAACTCATCCGATTTCAAGATTAGTAATTCGACATACAGCTCCGCCTTACCAATACCCTCCATAGGACCGCCTGGACCATACATCTCCATGACGGTCTTGCGTAGCTGCACATGACCCTTGAATGCGCGTCCCGATGCTTCAAAGTGAGCGAGGTCGAGAAAATATGCCAGCTGATCAGTCTCGGCTGCATCAGAGTCGTTCAGCTTTGATTGCTGACTGACATGAGTTGAAAATGATAATACACCATTTTTCTCCCGGTGTGAGTCGAGATGCTCGATCCAGGATCTTGCGTGTGGCGCGACGTTCTCCAGCCAGAGACCTAGCTCTTCTTGAGCGACATTCGGCTGACGCTGTCCTTCACGAACGAAGCAGATATTGTTTGGGACGCCTTGGACACACACACGACCTCGGATGATCTTGTCCGAATTGCGGGGGCCTCTCGATGGAACACCGAGGACACGTCTGTCAGGCGATCTCTTTGCCTTTGAGGCAGTCACGAACGGCGAGGTAAACGTGTCGTCCTTGGAGCCAATTCTATGGCGGTAGACACCCCAATAACCCTCATCGTTACTTGCCCGTAGCTTGTCGATGAGGGATGTAAGACCCCATCGGAAATTCTGGTTGGCGGCAAACATGTATCGCGAAGTTGGGACTTTCATGACTTCGCGCCAGACTCCAGCATCGTCTACGAGATTGTCCCAGAAGCGTTGCACAGAACTTGATATGGCCCAAGATTCGTAGTCCTCAACGTCAAGCCAGTAAGCAACGAAAGTCGTGGCATGCGGCTTTCCCTCAGCTTCGAAATTGTGTTGCTCGTCAATAAGCATATCGACTTGTCCTGCCGAATTGTCCAACAGTCCATGAAGCTCACTGATGACAGCTGTTTGACCATCTGTCATAGGTTGCTGGTGTTGAACGCCAAAGACAGCATACACAAAGACGCGATCCTGGTCTCCCCAGTCAGCGAGAAAAACCATGTTTCGGAACAGAGTAGTAATTATCAGAACAGAATATTGTAGAGGGACAGATGACGCGCAGAATGTGAACCATATTTATACGATCAGGTGGTGGACCAGATGGCGCGTTGGATTATCTATCGCGCGGATCGTCCATCCGCAGACTCAGAATTGTATACAGAAGTTCGGATAATATTAGTCGTCATGGCAGGTGCGGAAGCGTCTTCCGCATGCCAGACAGAGTTCAATGGCATCAGTCTAGACAGGCGGGGTACCTTATACAACTCCAAAATCCCAACAGTCTGGCAATCACGCCTACACTTCGCCATCAACAGTATCCCAACGATCACAAATTGCACTGCTGACACGCACGCTGAATCGGTGCTGGGCTTTCCTAGGAACTGTTGCTGCGGATCAGCCATCCGAGAGGTCCGGCTCGACCCATCAAGGATGAATCGCGACAACGCCGGCACACAACAGCGCACCAGGATTGCTTGTGAGGAGTGTCGAAGAGGGAAACGGAAGGTGACTACGTTCCTGGAGCCGTCAATGGTTCAATGGCTGATGAATATGTGCAGTGCGACGGGGTCAAGCCAAGATGTTTTCTGTGCGCGAAATCCGACCGAACCTGCCAGTATGCATCAGAGGAATCCCGGAAGTAGGCGATGTACACCCCGAAACCCGGCCATACTGCTCACCCGTCTCCAGGCGTACATGTCGAGATGAAGATTTAATAATGCCGCTGAGAGAAGAGATCATTTCTCTGCGCGTCGCTCTAAACAAAGCCACTGCCCAGCAGACGAAGCAATCTGCAGAACTGAAACAAGTGGATGATACTGCAGCAACTGATTTTGGACCTAAGCTGAGCACCGACGCCAGATTCCATCGTGCTCTTTCGAACGACAGTTCTGATCTTGTGGACCGGTCTTCGCAAGCTATGAATGACCTCTCTTCTCTGATGCTCCAGCTCGATGTCGCTGATTTTGGCGAACCTTCATTCGCTCTGACATCGAACAAAGCTGGCGAAGAAATTTCCTCCAATGTACCCAGGACAGCACAGAACACTGAGCCTGCTGAAGCTGTTGTGCTTTCAGCCACCGAACAGAAACAGCTTGTTACATGCTTCGCTAAGAAGTTCAACCCGTTTCATCAGTTTCTCGATTACGATGAAGCTGAGACCAAGGCGCTTGCGTGTGTGGGTGCGGATGATATTGATCTGAGATTCAGGAACAGCGCCTTGCTAGCAGTCGCTGCTTCTTGTTCCGATACGCCGCGACTTAGAAATTTAGAGGGGCATTTCTACAGTCTGGCTGGAAGCCTTGCGCTTCGTTCGATCAGTGAAAGACCAAGTGATCTTGTGGTACAAGGTCTTGCGTTATTAGCCTGGATAGATCTGAAAGGTGGTACCGACAGCAAGGCTTACAACTGGACCGGTAAGTGGCAGCAAGATTGAGTCGGCAATGGCTGATGTGTGATCAGCAATGGCCACTGGACAAGTATTGCACCTTGGTCTACATGCAAGCGCTCTAAAATCAAGACAACTACCGTACGGTCAGAACCAAGCCATACAAGTACGACGGACCAGATCGTTCTGGGCGTACTTCTCAGTCGACAGGTAAAGTGGACTCGTTTCAACGAATTGAAGGCTGTACGGAGCTGACGACGGCTGTCAAGACTTGTGACTTTGAGCCTAGGCATGAACTGCACGATACATTGGCAGCGGATCGAATCGCCATCATCCACCACTATCATTCCGACCACGCCAACGATAGACGAGCGGGTGCATGAACGCTTCTGCGATATGTGGCATCTGTGGGATTCTTGTATGGACCAACGGTTAGCCAAAGCTTGTCTTTGATCGGCAGTGGTTTGCTGACCTGAAAACAGTTACGCGTTTCGTTGGCACAAACTCAGCCAAGATGAGAAGGAAGATCTCATCTTGCGCTCCCATCAAGCTCTAACAGAATTTGATAAGAACAACAGTGCGTGTCTCAAAATTAACAAGGAGTACATGCCTGGAACAGCGGTCTGGCTACAGCTTGCTTACAATGCTGCGCTCATTCTCGTACATCGACCATTACTTGGCGAAGCAAGTGACACGGATCGTCGTAGATTTTCCCTGACCGTGGCTACGACTGCCGCTTCGACCATCTCTCGCACCCTCCGAGAACATCTTGTGATGGACGAAATTAGCGCCATCGGACCCCAGATTCTCGAATACATCTCCATCGCTGCAACCATACACGTGCTGAATGCGACTTCAGGCAGAAGCAAACTTGGTCGTCAGTCTGCGCATGGTCTTCGCACATGTCTCTATGCACTGTCCAGCATGAACTCTTTCTGGGCAAATCGGTCCCAAAGATCCATTCGACACATACAAGATCTTGCTCGCCGCTGGGGAGTGATCTGGGCTCTACCTTCGCCGTATGCTCAACAAGAGAATTCCGAAACAGGACTCTCATCGCTACAGATGCTAGGGTCTGAGTCAACACAGGAGACCAATATAGCTCCAATTGCCCACAGTGTCTCCGATGGCACAGCCTTAGAAGACACAGCCCAAGAGTTTTGGGATTTGGTCGAGGCTGCAGATCAAGACTGGATTTTCGATAACGCTCACAACATAGAGCCCAGCTTTGTAGATTTTGATACTCTAGATTGGTGGCTTGGTGGAGGAGATTAGCGTACTGTCTGCTACTGTGAAAATGGGTTAGGGCAGATTCAAGATTCAGCTAGGATTCCTCACGTCTCAAGCACGGGTATGTCAGAATGTTCCAGAAGAACTGTGCGGCAGGTCTCCAAGCATATCCTCAGGAGTCGTGTAGGTAGCCCACGCACTAGTAGAGGTTGACAAAATGTCTGCAACGTTGCATACAAGTCCAATACTTGCTCCGCAGCGGTGGCAGCTTGCGGATGTCGCATCCGCACACCAGATACTATACGCGGGGTAGGTCGACATCTGCATGTGCAAAAGGTTACGATATCTTTAGCTTATAAAGCAAAGGTTCCCTGTACCACCAAATTTCTTATCACCGCTGTTAACCCTGTCGCAAGAACTGCACATCATGTCCAAATCAACCACCCGTGTCGCCGTCGCGCAGCATGAGCCTGAGTGGCTTAATCTCCCGAAGTCCATCGCGAAGACATGCAAGATCATAGAAGAAGCAGCTTCCGGTGGAGCAGAGCTAGTCACTTTTGCAGAAGCTTTCATTCCAGGTTATCCGGCCTGGATCTGGTAATATCATTGCGTTCTTCCGCTCGTATCAAAGCTCATATCTGGGATCAGGACACGTCCAGTGGACCCCATGCTGTCTACGCAGTACATACAAAACTCATTGGCTGTTGACTCTGAGGAAATGAGAGAGATACAAGACTGTGCAGCTCGGAACAAGATCGTCGTATCACTTGGATTCTCGGAGAACGACAATAACTCGGTCTATATTGCACAGGCACTTATCGACTCCGATGGCAAGATCTTGATGCATCGTCGCAAATTAAAGGCCACGCACATGGAGCGGACAATTTTCGGCGATGCATCTGGAGATAGCTTGTTGAATGTTGCTACTACAAGTATTGGCAGGAGAGTCGGAACTCTTGCTTGTTGGGAGCATGCCCAGCCGTTGTTGAAGTTCAATACGATCTCCCAGAAGGAAGACATTCACTGTTCTGCTTGGCCCCCAATTATACCTCACGATGGTGGTCCTGGACTGTGGTCCATGTCCACTGAAGGTAAGTGCATGCTTAGGCTATTACACATGTAATTGTTTCTGACCTAAAACAGGTTGCGCCAGCCTGTCTCAGGTCTACGCCATCGAATCGCAGACGTTTGTTTTGCATGCCACTACTGTGATCTCGCAAGAAGGCATAGAAACCATGTCAACTAGAGCCGGTCTCCTTATGAATACTCCTGGAGGAGGCAACTCTGCTGTATTTGGGCCTGACGGCAGGTTGCTCACCGAATATCTGGACCCGGCGACCGAGGGTCTTGTATTCGCTGATCTTGACCATACCACAGCCATCTTTGCGAAGAGTTTCCTGGACATCTGTGGGCATTACAGCAGACCGGACCTGTTATGGCTTGGCTGCGACACAAGGAAGAAGCTGCCTAGGGTAACTGACCCGAGCCACTGAAGTACAAATCTGTCTTGCCATTCTCGAACTTCAATTTATGATCAATTGGTAATTCCTCCTTCGAGTAACACGATGTTGTCTTGGGCGCCTTGATAATGTTACTATCGCCAAAATGTTGGCGCAGTATTTGATGAACAAATATAAGCGTAGCGGCCAGCATCGTAGCCTGCAAGTAGATGACCGTAATGCACATGCTTTGGACTTAGAGATTACCACTGCTCCGCTGTCTCAGACATTCGGTCCGGAACAACTTGAATTGACGATGCGAGTGGTCGGCTTTGATCGCGAAGACGAGACGATCTCCGAACTTAGAAAACTGTCACTCAGAGGGATGACAGTCTGGCACTGCATACTCCCGCGATCGCCCAGCGGTCTCCAGTGTCAGGCCGTTTGAGGTCACTCCCCTTCTCAGAAGCATTCGAATCTTCTTCTCTCCGAGTTGCAATTCTTTGTTATGAAGACCATGACCTCTAGTCACATACACCAGTCCGACATGCTCTTTCTTGTAGAACTCGAAGTCTGAGGCATCAAACGACGGTGACATGACAACTTCTAAGAAGCTGGCAGCCGCTGGTATGTCGGATGCTCGCAAGTCGGGACCAAGATCGAGGTTGATCTGGCGTGCAAGCCCCTCTTCATGTCCAACAATGGCTTGTAGATAAGCAACAAGATTGTCGGTATCGAAGATGCCTCTCAGGTTGATTTTCTGAAGTACGTTAATACACCGCCGCCGGATGACCGAGTCACGGCACCTTTCCACGATAATCACCAGACATGTGACTATACCAGAACCTAGTGAGAAGCCGGGAGGGGTTTCTAGTTGTACTGATCCTCTGGTTTGACTGGAAATGAAAGTACGCCGGAAAGGTGATTTTGCGACATGAAGATTGAGGTATTGCTCGCACAAACCAGAGAAGTATTCGCATTGGTCGTGGAAACGGTCGGCATCCATGCTGCTTAGATCGCGACCAGATTTCGATCCAAATGCTGGTACAGAAGTATAATATCTGTGTTGATATGTGCGACATCATGTTTTTCTCTGTCTGCTGTGTGTCCAAGAATGCAGCATTCCAAGACTGTAATGATTTACGACACTTCTCGATACGTTCAGTCAGATCGAACGTAACTTCTACTGATCGTGACGCTGCTTGAACAAGGCAATTTTGTTGATCCAGACTCAGGCTTTCAAGATCTCTTCGTTCGGCTAGACTCTGGTATGTATGCGTCCAAAGCTCATCGGTGAAGTTGTATAACTCTGCCGATATGACCTCCAGATGAACATTAGCCTCATCAGGACTGGAGAACTCCGAGGGCATCGATTCCTCGCAGATGGAATCGAGGTAGCTAGAGTTCTCAGCTCCATCATTAACAATCCAATCAGCTCGGGGCATGCTTACGGATCATCGTGTCCGGTCAATGTGTAGTCCGAATCGAGCCGTACAAACACTTGGACAAGAGCTTCGGGGAGTGTTTGGGCGAGACTTGACAATCACAACGTGGCGGCCATCTGGCTTGAGCGAGTCGTCATCACTTGGACAACATCGTTCGTGTATGATTCGTAGACCTGTTCGTAAATGGAGGGATGCCCTCTCGTCTTGGCCTGAGAAGACTTCGAAGGTGAAGAATAGCAAGCAAGCTACGAGAACGACTAGTACATCATCATCTGTCATTCTGGTCCGCAGATCACTAATATACTTGCCCACCAAAGACAAAGACTTGCTGTATTGCTGCAAGGCGAAATGCCATTGCTCATGGTCTTGAGCATCAGTAATCGCAAGGTGAATGCCAGCACATGCCGAGGCTGCAGCTGCGATACATGGCTGTAATTGTACAAGATCAAGAGTGAGTTTCTCCCGTGGTGTCTCGGTCACTGAAGCCTAGGGCAGCTGACCAATTGTGACACGACGGAAAAAGTCCAGGAACATACCCTCTACAGCACTTGACTGGACAAATGGAGATAAGGGGCGGGGACAAATTGCGCGAAGCTGTCCTGCGGGTCGAGGAGGCGCGCTGTAGCCATTGCATATACGACCCGCTCGGACGCAACGAAGACAGACTGACTGCGTCCCGTCGCATTTGACGCGACGGACACTGTTACGACATTTAATAAAGCAAATTGGCGAGACAGAGCGATACGCGATGACTTGCCGGCAGGTCTTGCAGCCATTGTGACTATTAGAGTGCGATGAACGCTTCCAGAAGCCGCGCGCCCCCATTGTATGGGTTCCCAACTTCCTATGTGATAAGAGTGGTGGAAGGATGTACTAAAGGTGTGCCGCATCGAGATTGGAAAGGGGAATGTCTACTCGCTGGCGGCTCACGCGGAGAGAAAGGGCTGGCTTGGCATGACAGCTGAGCTTGGCGTAGAAGCTGAGCTCGGCGTCGAAGCTGAGCTTGGAATAAAAGCTAACCTCAATTCGAATCGCGTACTAATAGACCGAGCTGAAGAGCTGGGTCCTGCGCCATGTCGAATAACCAAAGAGTAACGATCCAAGTTGCCCTCTTCGCATCATATGATATACTCTTACCTCATTCGCCCAGGGACTTGTCAATTGAATGATCGAATATAGGACTAACCATGAGCAGGGCAAATTTCTATCCAGATTTGCGCAGGCTGTCTTACGACGAAACAGGAAGTACGGGGTCAGGGTTCAGCCGCCATTGCAGTCAACATAGACTTTATTGAATGATGAAATTCGGGTCCCAGATATCTCTGACTTGCCCAAAAAGCCCTTCAACTTGTCGTCAACCACGGTCAACCCTATGACTCCGCTCTCCACAATCGACTGGGCATACCCCATACTCCACACCTCTCGCCTGGTTCGGCAGGCACTCCTACGCGAGTCTATGCGCTATCTATACAGCTAGTCAAGGGCCAAGAGCGTCACCTTCGGAGAGTTTCTACCACGTCTCGTAATGCTGACAGGCATGCGAGCACGCGCGACTAGAGCAGCTGAACAACAATAGCCAGCTGAAATAACTAACCGCAAAGGCTCTCTCGACCCATTGTGTCGTGAGCAGTATGGATCACTAAGGGATCGAGTTCATGCTTGAGGTCCAGCAAAACCCCGAGCTCAAGATATAAATACCACCTTGATCTCTGACCTTGTTCGATATCTCAGACACTTCAATCATTTCCTCCTTCACACTTCTCGACAATCATCATGAAATCCTTCTGCTTCTTTCTTGCTGTCCCCGCTCTGGTCAGCGCTGCCGCTGCGAAGTGCAATGCTGTCAGTCAAGTCCAGAAAGATATCGTAACAATTCGTTGACTGACATTTTCCCAAGGACAACTGTGCTCGTGCCCTGACCGGCACTTTTGAGGGCCCAGCTCGATCCTCCTCTCGCGTCACCACTGACTGCTCCAGCTTCCAGCTGGTTACGCAGTATCTTCGAGCTACGACTACCACTATTACTTCTGGTAGTAGTAGCACAACCATCTTCCCAGCTATTGCCGAAGCGATTGTTGCGCCGACGGATCTGCCCAGCTATGCTCAAGCAGCTTGCACTCCTAGCGGAATTGCATCTGCCCGTTTTGCTTCTGCTTGCTCGTGCGCAGGAGTGACGGAGACTACAACCACTGCAGCTACTCCTGTGGTTACAGTTGTCATTCCCACAAAGAACGCTCAGTGTAACGAAGTCAGTCAAGTCTCCACGCGCTGTGTGAAACAAGATCTTCCGACTAACATCCATCTCAGGACAACTGCCTTCGTGCCTTAAAGGGTATTGCCAATGGCCCAGCTCAACCTGCTTCTCGCATCAGCACAGACTGTTCCAGTTTCCAGCTTATCACCGTCTACCCTGCAGCTACAACTACCACCATCCAGGGAACCGACGCTAGCTCCACCCTTATCGCTGCGGACGCTGATGGCCTCACCGTTTCCCCGTCAAGTCTGCCTGCCTATGCATCCACAGCTTGTAGTAGTGGAGTTGCATCCGCCCGTTTCTCCTCTGCTTGCTCGTGTGCAGGAGTGACAGAGAGCACAACCACCTTCCCTACTCAAACTGCTACACTCATCCTCGCCTCCGCATGAAGTCTAGATCTCTTTCTGGGCCTACACAGTCTGTCAGGCGATTGATCTAACAACCGGAAACAGGGGAATGTATAACATGGTATGGAGAGACAGCCACTAGCGCTTGTTGTTATGTCCGAGGGTCGTGATCTTAACTGAGTTATTCCTTTTGTCCTCTTCGGGTCTTTATGTCATGGATCGAATCACACTTTATGTCTGCCAAGCGGGGTCAGAGAAGGAAGGCTGGTTCTTATCAGGTATTTCTTTAGTAGGACTATAGAATCCCGTACGAGTTACTGAATCAGGACAAGATTTCGCTCAAAGCAGGGACCCCCCATGTGTTTAGAACACCAAACTCTGAAGACGTTCTCAAGGAATCTGGAGCATTGTTCTATGAAAATACGGCGTTGCGCACGAGTCGAGACTTGGGAGACCCATGGGTTACGGAGGAGATACCTGAGTAGGCATAGCATGCTGGCGAAATATCACTATAAGATGCACTCAAAGCGAAAGCGATCCGTGTCCCTGTGATTGACGGCATAAATCGGGAGGTTGAAGGCAGTGGCGCGATCGGTTCTCCAATCTACGGTCGGAGATCACTATGACCAACAGTCTCTCATTCGATGTTGTTACATCTGGGAGTGCATGCTTGCTCTCAGCAGCGGAGCTGAGCGAGGAAGAGCCGGCGATTTTCTCCTTTGTTCTGTTCTGCTTTGTCCTGAGGTGTGGCGAGATATTTCGGACATGGCTGTCGAGCATTCGCGGACTACTTCTCGAAAGGGTATGACACAGAATGGATGAACATCGAAGATCGTTCCAGGGCTCTGCCAGGTATAGATGTTCAATCTGGGTAAGCGTAGCGACTAGGCTCCTCGAGGATATAAACAGACAGCATTTACGCCTGATAATATCCCTCGACCACATTAATCATCGCGACTTCTAATCACTCCTCGATTATACCACATTGTCGGATATCTTAAACCTATCTACAATGCCCCGTGTGCGCGACTAGACGACGATTATTAGTATGTTGCAATGCTTATTTATAAGTTGTCTTTATCTTAATCGAAGGAACTTGCATCCGGGTCCGTCGAGTGCATTAGCCGTTTCTTTTCCATACTATACTGTTTTTCCAGCTCTAATAATCGAGCCCGACAATCCTGTTTATTGAAACTTGCACTTCCCCATCCATATTCTAGGTGCATGTTATGAACGTTCTACAGGTCTCAATATCAGTAACAGAGATCAATGCAAAAGAGACACCGAGAAAGAGCATTGCAAGCGATCACTGATACAACTCGCTAAAGAAACACTTACAGCTGTATGCATCAATCCTAAGATTTTCCACTCCTTGGAGCTCTCATCACCACCATCTGTTTCCACTTGCGACAAATCAGGGTGCCAAGTTTTCATCTCTCGTTGGCATAACTCTGCTTCTTGAGGGGGGTTGTCGGCGAGACTAAGGAAACTGCCCCAATTATGTTTGTAAGTGGGTGTCAGCATCCAGACCAGCTTCTCGTAGCGCAATGACCAGTCCGCGAAAAACCCTGCGGTTGGCTGAGTGCGATGAGTCGTCCATTGCTCGGACTCAGGCAGAGTCTCATCATCAGGATCATCATTGCGCTCTTCATACCCCATGACGCTCCAGGCTGTTGTGGTACCTTTTGTGATTTTTTGTCAGTCTCTTCTGTTCGAAAGATCGCGGGAAGGTATCTGGTCACCTCTCTCGGTATCGAGAATCAGGCAATAGCCTTCGCGTCCCTCGCCTTCTGTTAGGTAGACGCAGTGGCCTGGTAGAGGATATTCGTCCTCAAGAAAATGTGTTGAGTCGACTGTGTAGTCTGTGCAAACAGTTTCGTAGGCTATAATGGGGCCATCTCTGCGGGGCGCGTGAATGTATGGTAGATAGCGAAGCAAATCGATCACACTGTCTGTCTTGCCCTGAGCGCGAAGTGCTTCCTCGTCGATGCTGTCCCATCCAGAAGCTAGAGGAGTAATCAGGTCCGATTCATCTATGTATGGAAGCTCTAGGATCTAATAATAGAAGTTCCAAAAATCGAGTCGATTTCTTTGCATTCTGGTAAGAGATTAGGGTTTAGGGTTTGATACTCGAGTCGATTTCTTTGCTTTGC
>SWBH01000118.1:0-20281 GCA_024195465.1 Aureobasidium sp. EXF-8845 | reverse complement strand
TTGAAGCCCGGGTCGATGGCGCATGTCAGGTGGTGTTTGATGCATCGTCCGCATGGCTGGAACTCTGGTTCGGTCTGGATGTTGCATCGTAGCTGTGGGCTTTGTCAGTCTCGCTGGCCAGACGCGTCAAAGTCGCGCGTAGGCTCTGACCTTTTGCTGTCGACACTGGTTGCACGCCCTCTTGACTGGGTGCGCCTTTGCCAGGCCGCCCGACGTGTCTGCCTGTGGACTCTGGTCATCGTGGATCTCACTCTTCTTTCGCTTCCTCGGTGGGCCTGCTGCAGATGATGATGTGGGTGTGAGTTGTTGTTGCTGCTGCTGCTGCTGCTGCTGCTGGATGTGCTGCAGCGACGGCGGCACGTCTCCTCCGGTGTAGGGTGTCGCGGTCGGCGATTGTTGCAGACCCGAGAAATCGGTACTGCCTGGCCATGCCATGCTTGCTGCTGGGTGCGGACGAGTTGCGGTATGATCCTCCGGTACCGCACTGCG
Source organism: Aureobasidium sp. EXF-8845 (assembly GCA_024195465.1). Lineage (NCBI taxonomy): Eukaryota > Fungi > Ascomycota > Dothideomycetes > Dothideales > Saccotheciaceae > Aureobasidium > Aureobasidium sp. EXF-8845. Next base: position 19,792 of record SWBH01000118.1, on the reverse strand, counting down.
TTGACACCTCAGTAGTATAAATGTATCCGGTTTCGCCGTGACTCATGCCTCGAGAATGAATTTTTGTTTGTCAAGCTGCGGGGTTGTTGGCTGACTTTCTGTTGAGCATCCGGATCTCGCCGTGTCTCGAATCAATAATTATGCAACTGTCCAACAATTCTCCAATAATTGGTTCTGTGGTGTAGTTGGTTATCACTTCTGTCTAACACACAGGCGGTCCTGAGTTCGAGCCTCAGCGGAATCATCCTTTTGCTTTTGTCGTGCCACTATGTTTTTGGCTGACTGTCATCCCAACGTCACAGCTCCAGACGCCGTCCCCCCTCTCGAGTCAGTGCAACAGCCAACATCGTGATTCTTTTGATTGATGAAGCTATCTCACTTGGAAAATGTCCCATTAATGTCCTTATCATCACTCTTTGCTGAAGTCTGGTGCGAAGTGGCCCCGCACCAGACGAGCAAACAACCTGAAGAAGGCTATGTCCACGCCCAACAAACAAGACGCCCCTGGAAAGGCATCTCCAAAAAGCTAGGCATGTACCTGGAGACCAGCTCGACAGGCATCAATCTCGCAGTCAGTTTATACGCTCTGTGTCTGGAGAATCGGCACACACGCGCGATATATGCTGCTTCGAGTCACATCAACACAGTAAGAGGAAAAGCGAACAGCAAAACAAAATCTGGAATTGTGATCAACAAACAATAAAAAGTTGTTCGCTCCCAGCAAAAAAGACGCACCTGAAGATGCGTCTCTGGGAGCTGGGTGTGTACTCACACCGCCAGAAGCGAGTATCAATCTTGCAGGACCAAAACCACGAATGCCACAGAAAAAGACATGCGCGTTTCTTTCCTGCCCAATGACCAAGAAGATGTGCAACATGGTTTGAGAAAATCTGGAATTGAAGTCAGTATATGAAGTAAAAGAATGTTCACACCCAGCAAAAAGCCATCTCCGAAGAGAATGTCTCTTGAAAGCAAGGTCTGTCCTCCCCCTCGTACGAAGAGGATTGATCTTGGCAGCTGTTTCCAGCAAACACTCGTCATGAAACAAGGACAGTGCCGACCCGTATCTGCCACCTGATAAGAAAAAAAAGAAAGGGAGAAGAAGGTGAGTCTGAGGGTGTTTATATAGCCCTGGTTTCGTAGATCGCTTATATCAGCGAAGTGGTCAGCGCTTTGGATTCCGGAATCCTCTACCACAGGCCTTGGAAACTGCAACGAAATCGAGCTTCACGATTGGTCGATGGGACCCAGGCAAAGACGACTCATACTGCTTGGAATTCCTTCTGACTTGGACGTAGGCTGAGTGAGTAATTGGAGCAAGTTCATTGACTATATCTGGCCTTGAATAATAGGCTGAAACATACATACTCGGATACTCCTGGCTGACCATGGATACTCGGGGCGTCTATATCTTAGAGATCATAAGATGAGGGTGCTCTAGATGAAGGAGGATTCGTAAACTACAATAATGACGACTAGGGATATGTGCAATAGCAGCTCAACTAGATCAGACACACCAAGTACCTCGAGGATGGAGAAAACGGTGCAGAACCCAATCTGCAAAACTGCCGAGACTGTCTTCCCAAGCTTTTGCTGGTACTAGTAGATGACCCCCTACAAACTCGACATCCACGTCGACCTGACTGCCCGTCGTTCAAGCACACAAAGATTTCTTCTTGATCTTTCCATCGCGAAGATCAGTGCTCCACAACAACAACAACAAAGATGGACCAGCCGATGGTTAGTACATCATGCTATTGCCATAGATGATTCACAATGCTGACAGTTGAGCAGGAGAACAACGATACACCGGTCTTTGACCCTACCGGAGAACAGTATGACTTCGTAAGTGTTCTTCCTCCTATTGACAGCAGTCAGCGTCTATGCCATCTACACGGTCGTCCTTACGAGAGTTTCCACGGAATTTAGAAATCTCGGGCAATCACTAATCATCGAACATTGTAGCCTTGAGCGTACAAACGCTTCTGACACGACTCAGCACTTTGGTCATCTTGAGCTCCAACCTCACGCTCAGCCCTACGACTCGTTCCACCCACAGGCATACCCCGACTACTTGCCTGCGCATACCCCATCGCAGACTTCTGCTATCGATAGCATCCCTCAATCCATCGCCCCTATTCAGCAACACGGCTCGGCCAGCACTACAACAACTCAGAAGCCAAAATCGAGAAAGCGCAAAAGACATGATGAACAGCAGGATGATGACAACGAAGACGACGAAGCCAAGGAAAAGACCAAAGGCGAAAAGGGTGCCGAGACAAAGAAGAGAAAGGACCTGGACAAGGACGACAGAGACTATCTCATTGGCCTACGTGATAAAGTAGCCGACATAATTTACAAGATGGTCTCTCAAGGTATCCCTGACCGGGAGGAATTTGAGAAGGCATGGAAACTGCTCATGGAGCTGAACAAGGAGATTGACGGCAACACTGAAAAGTACCTCTGGTGGTATGGTGCCCGACCGGACCGGAGAGGCACAGATCGAGCAGTACCTGAGCGCAAGAAAGAGGATTGGGAAGCGTAAGAGATGCACATCAGAGGTCAAAGCAACAAGAAGACTGTGAAGGAACAGGCAGATGAGTACACAGGAAGATTGAGGGACTGTACTGTAGCTGCTTAAGGTGAGGTGTGTTGAGCTTCGGCCATCATCGCAAAGTTGGCAGAACATAGTTGCGATTTCCTCACCTCCAAACCTTCCTTATTTCGCGACATGACACACTCCTACGTCTCACTCATTTCTCCTTTTTTCCAGTGAACCAAACACAACCACGGTCTCCTGTCCTCTGTGGCCGACTGTGTGGCTATCTGTGCCAAAGTCAGCTGCCCGGCACAAAACGTCCATGGTTCGAATCATCGCAAGATCTTTTGTCACACCACCACATTCGCAAATACTCCACCTTACTGTCCCATCTACGCGCACGTGCTATAATCTGCCGCTCATGGTAAGAGCCTCTTCACCATCACGCTTACCGAGACCTTCAACTGACTTGACTTGCCAGTATCAGCAGTCATCGCTCAGATGTCTGAGAAACCAGGCGTCTCCGGGCCGAGTTCCGCAAGATCTTCCAATTCAGCAGCACCTGATTTCCACCATTCGCTCATACAGCGCCCTCTACCGAAAGACCGATCACGAGAGATATCTCAAGCTTGAGGACATCGAGACGATAACCACTGGATACCGTCGGCAATTTCGACTTTGCGAAAGACATCTCAACATGAATTGACATGGCTCTTCAGTCTCTCAAAACCGAGTTCCAAGCATAGCTTGAGTGGTGTAATGATGCTCGAGTCTCGAGCACAACACGGGTCCCAGGTCCAGGCAATTGAAGAGGTGGTCTGGCCTGGGACGATGCACGATGTCAACACTATAGCCACCTGGCTCCAGGCAATCGAATAGGTAGCTTGGGCCGGGTTGGCGGACATCGTGTGTCGGGGCGGGTGTGCTTGTCGACTGGTGTCATCAACCTCGACAAGCCACCCTGGCACTCACTACACGACCATTTTGGTCTTGAGTGCCTTGCCTTCCGTTCGATGGCTCCACCTACTCCATCAACGACAACGGCACCACCCTTGCTGTGGATGGCGACGACTACGCCGAGAGACGTCGCGAGATGGCCTCAATGAGATCACCCGATGTCTACGACAAGGAGGCTGGCTTCCGCATCTTCTCTTCGCAGAAGCCCAAGTCTAAGGAGCAGAAGTATCGCTCGCAGCCTGTCGAGTCCTCCAGGGACGTGATGACCGGTTCGACCTCGCGTCACCAGGCCGACATGCACAACAAGCTGGACCTTATGGGTGGCAAGATCGAACGTCTCGTCGAAGTCCACTCTCGCAACGAGGGTATCCTCACCAGCACCCAGGAGACTGCTCGTCGTATTCTGGCCGAAGATTGCAAGACCCAGGATATCATGGAAGTGCTTGCCGTCAAGAGTACCGTGAGATTCGCGCCTCCATCTCTGACTTTGCTAAGCACTTCCACGACAACATGGAGTTCGATATTCTCGTCGTCAAGGTTGTCAAGCGCTTCCGCCCTGGCATCATCAGAAGTGCTAAGAATCATGAGTGTGAATGCTTGCCCTTCACAAACTCATGAATAGCAGCAAACTTTCCGCATACATCCCCTTGTATTCTACAGCCACCCTACCCCAAACATTTCGCCAGCAACAATCCTTCCACCACTGCACCGAGGATAACAGCTTCCAGCAGAACAAGAGAAAACGCGATGACTAGATGTCTCGCTCAGTACTCTGCCTTCCGAACAGTCGTATCGGCCACACCGACATCGAGTACGCTAATCGGGTCGATAACGGTGGATACAGTATAGCAATCGTCAAGATGATGCTTGCTGTTGTGTGACCCTCGTGTCTACCGACAGTCAATTGTCTCAAGACTTCTTTGTGGGAAAAGCTATCCATCGACGGAGCGCGGAGCAGGCCATGCTACGGAGGCTTGTCAAAAGTTCATAGATACGAAGAACTGACAAACTGAGACTGCTTATCTCCACGAAATACATCCTTGTACCCCTGTAGTCTTAGGAAGAATAGTCCTTTGTGATCAGATTAAGGCCTCAAGCTACCACTGCACGTGACCGTTGACGCTTCAAAGTTAGCGGACAAGACAAATATAATCTACTCTTGATTGCTGTGAGGCAGTTGCAATGTCATCCTGTCGGCGAGGTAGAGTAAAGCTTTTGGATTCTGCTCGATGGCGAAAACGATATCGCGAGGAAGTGACTCTGGACAAAGTCGCTCCTGCTTGAATCCCATGATCTTGACGCCTGTTCCTTTTACAAAGCAAGCGAGGGAAGGTACGACAGGCTTTTGTACCTGCTTCTACGTTGCTGACTCTTGCTTAAGGATACCCTTGACGGGTCATGCTCGCCTTCTAGGCGCAAGAGTCTCTTGTCCGATTCCTGACGCCTGCAGAACTGTGCACCAATCTTGAAACTGACTGTGGTAGTGTAGAACCTCCTACGACAAATGAGTAGCCTTTCTACCCCGGTAATCGTCTCGTGAAGGTAGTTGCCAAGATGAGGATGGTTGCGTGGAGCGAAGGGCGGTCTGTGAGTACTGAATTCAGAGCGTCCACAAATCTTCTTGCGTCTCGTTCCATCACAACCCAAGTTGATACGCATTGAGTTTCTCAACTGTCGACGCCAATACCATCTCGAAACAACGAAGATAACCAGGTAAGCATCATCCCTTTCTCTACGCATAGGCTCCATGTGCAGAGGCCCTGACAACTTGATAGAATCATGACTCCACGCCAGCTTCTGCTCTATGCCACCGTGTCGCCACTCTGGCTGGTGGTGTTTATCATCATCCAGTTGTGCGCCTCTCTTGCTAGGCGCACCAAGAAGAGCAGACATCGCGCCGAGCGCCGATAAGTTTCGCTCAAAAAGTGGTGGCAGTGATGACGATCTGCCACCACCCACCATCGGCGCACTTATCAATCAGGTTTGTCAACCCTTTCCCTTCCACACACACCATACCATCACGGCTATGATGTGCTTCGGTGGCTTGTCTGCCATTGGGTCACATCGCCAGCCAATATGAAACATCAATGCTTCTTCGCTCTGAGTGCCAGACTTCATGTCCCTGAGGTCGGTGTCTCCTGAGACAAGTCTTCTGAGACCGGCTGGACTGAAGAGCATACATCCCCTCGCGCTCTCTCCCTCTCCGTTTCTTGTCATGCCGCAAAGCTCTTGACTAACAGTCTCTCTAGAGAACAGAGGTCACCACCTTCTGCTGTCGCTCGGCATGTCGGCAAGGTAGTGGAAGTCTCGATGTCAAGGCCATGCTATGCCGCGTGATGAAACAGTTTGGGTTGTTCTGACTCTTGAAGACAAACATACAGCTCTTTGCAGCATTCTGATGGCATACCCTCCAGCATGGTCTTGACTCGAGGAACTCTGTTGCTCAAGCCGGTCAGTCTGACCAGCCGACGGCGTGCTACCAAGGTCGAACTTCAAGAAGGCAAGTGAACTCCTTCCAGCACTCAATCTGCCGACATGATGAACATAAAATCTTCTTATTCTTTCTGAACTCTGTCGTGGAGACATTGTTGAAGACAAACCACACGTGCGACGGTCTGGTCGCAAACTGAGGGCACATCTGCTCACCCCTTGATTGTATACCACTTCTGCATGAGACCTGGATACTGACTCTTCCCTGCTACTGCAGATGATTCCCCTCCGCAGTTTTGGACACTGCAAGGCAAGTATCGTCCCCTTTTGTACACCTACGTGAGTTGACACTGACGTGGTAAAGGACCTTCAATTACATCCCTGAGCGTCCGTACAGCCAGCAGAGGTACCACCAAGCTACCACATTGAGCAGCCATGAAGGGTCATGACAGATTCGAACTTTCAGTAAGTCCTCGTTGCACTCTCCTCTTTCTCAACGCCTTCTATGATGACAATCATTGTGATGTTCCGACCTTGCTGGGGAAAAATCCTCGATTTCTGATTGAAAGCTTCCCAAATCACTGCCACTGTTGCCACCGCGAGTAAGACTCTTGCTGACCATGCCTCAGACCTTCGACTTGGGGTTTTGAACAGCCCGAAAAAGATAGCTCATGCGAAGGGATGTCCTCTTCCTCTCAGTGCCGGTAAGTTTATCTTCTTGCACAACTTCTCAGATCTGACTTGTCCTTTCTGCGTTTCGAGATCGAACAGTTGCTGACCTCTCCATCGTACAGGAGCTTAACAATCTACCTGTCCCGTCGGCTCCTGATTCGAAACAAGATGCACAACGAGCAACTCAACAACTGAAAGAGATGGAGACTTGGCACAAAAGGAGAAAGCAAGGCGCTTAGTCTGGAGGATCGAGTCTCCAGTGGCATGCCGCTCCAGGTCCATGACATCTGCGCTACCTGGGCTGCGCTTGATCGTGTCACTGGCTGTCAGCACCAAGTCCCGTGTGCAAAGACAGAAGAGGTACGTTCGGTATACTCTCCTTACAACCTTTCCGTCTTGCATGATGAACAAAGATGACTCGTCGATCAGACTCCTGAAGACAATCCTTCTTATCTCTCTCTTTTGTCTGACTGCATCCTCCAAGACACTCTCGCCGCTTGAAATCAGAGGGTTGATCGTTTGCTGACCATACTTTGCAGTATCTGTCGACTTGTGCCATTGGTGAAGAGCTCCAGTAAGTCCAAGACCTTCTTCTTACAATACTCCAACAGCCGAAATGATGACAGAAAACATTGTCTTTCTTCAGACGTGGGGGTGACGAAAACACCAGTGTATCTGATCGGCTTCATCATATGCTTTGTTGTTCATGGTTTCGTTCGCAGAACTGAGCTGACAGTTGCCAATAGGTTGGTACACAAACCACGGTGCAGACTCATCGATGAGTACTAAATATGGCAGACAGAACGACCACTTCGGTGAGTGCGACAACCGTGGACACAACCTCTGTGATGAACAAACGCCTTGCTTCATTCGTTCGACTCCGCATGAGATCAACAAGCATAATTCTGATAACCTCAGCTTTCTTTCTCCCACTCTATTCAAAAATCAGAACGATCTTGGCTGACACTTCGGCAGCACTTCTTCGAGGACGTCAGCCTCCGAGACCGCGTCCTATCGCTGTGTAGCGAAACATGTGCATGGAATGTCCTGGTAGGTTCCCTCATTCCAGATCTTTTCAACAGCGATGATGAACACAGTGTCTCTTGCTCTTACAATGACTCGGTGGATGATATGAACAGATAGCCGCTTGGCAATTCTGAGCTGTCTCTCTTCTCTTTGTACCATTTCGAACAGCACTTGAAGAACACTGCTAACATGGAGTAATACTCAGGTAGATGGTCGTCTCTACATCGGTGCTTCTCAGACACCAGTACACCTTAGCAGGTGCATACACTCGATTCAGTAGCAACAGAGATCAGATATCAAGTACTTTGGTAAGCGTGGCAACTTCAAGATGTCTTCCAAAGGCAAGTACGGTAAGTCCATGACGCGTTTCCGTCCCGTTTTGTATGATGAGAGCAGAACAAGTTTATCCATTGATCAAAGATGAAAACAAGCTCTGGTAACAAATATGTCTGACGCAAAGAATCTTTCCACATAGCCTTCATCAGTCTTTGAGAGAGTGACCTTGCTGACGGTCTTTGTGCGTTGACAGGATTCCGAGAGCAAGTTGCAAGAGTACGCATATGTAACGCCAGCCTCCATGAGCAAAGACGCACCGCTTTCATGGCATGAGTATGTCGCGAGAAAGACACGGGCGGGGTGCTTTGCTGGTAAGTTCGCTCATCTTGTTCGCACCTTGGTGACGAAATTGGCTGTCGTGATGACTTGAACTGTTAGTCTGATAACCAAATGATATCAAACAAGGAGTCTGAACAGCCTTTTCCAGCCCATAACACTACGACAACGATTTTGAGCAGAGGCTGACCACGGTGAAAAGTACAGACGTCCTTGGCATCTAATGCACAAAGATTTCCCAAGGAGTTAATACAAAGTCAAGTAAGTTGTCTTTTTCTCCATTGCTGCCCGCAGATTGGTATGATGAAAGGGTTGTAGCGTGCCAGAGAGCGTGACCACTCGCAAAAGGGTTGATGGCAGCCGGCTGGTTCCCTGAGCAAGCAACCAATCCTGAGTGAATCGTGATGGGCAGAAAAGAGAACAGTAAACGCCTGAGCAATATCTGCGCGGCAGCAGTACTCCACAAGATCTGGTAGATTCGTGCTGACATTATGAGGTCTGGAAGTCTCTTTCGTGTCACCGTACTCCCTGCTGTTTAGAGTGACGAGTACGCCGAAACTCTCTTGACCTTGATGGCAAATTAGACAAGAGTCTTCAGCTCGACCCTGTACTGACAACTCCAATCAACATGTGTGGAAGGTACCCAGATGAAGGAGACATGGCGTGGTAAAACAAAGGTATGTTCTGCCCTTTCTTTTTTCTCCCTTCCGTACCCTAGGACATGACGATAGAAACCAAACTGCCTAGCCTCAAGGCCCTTCGGTGTTCCCCGGCAGGTCTGGCTTCATGGCAGACACTGACGTAAGTCTGATTGGTCCTATTGTAATTATTTGAACTCTGATATTTGTGTGGGTTTTGACATTAGCTGATAATGTGCATTGCAGATAAGATGTGATGAGAGCTATGCGAGTGCAAGGGAGTGATGAATGATATGCTTGGCAGATCGGGCATCATAAGGTGTTGTTATGTGTCCTGGGTCCGGAGAGGAATAAGAGGTGCCAGTCAAATTAAACAGCGGTCCGTGAAAAGTTGTCTTGACCTGGCATCTGCATTTAACAAGTCTGACTCGACACTTTCAAGAAGCTTGTGTACTGCAAGTGAGTTGACTAGCATTGCCCGACAAGCAAGAAAGAGTGCTCCAGCGAAAAATTGTGAGGCAATCAATCAAGAGGCGCGCGACTCTCGGTGGTTCTTTACGGATCTGCCTTTTCGCTTGGACAGGCGACATGTAGTCGAGCAGAAGGTGCGTTGAACATGGCTTTCCAATTCGCTGGCTGACCGCAGAACCAGCAGAAACTTCCAGGGTGTATGTGATCGATACCAACAATCTGAGATGTCGAGCTGAGGAGCGATACCTTGCGCGTTGTCGGAGTAAGCGTGCAACTCGATCAACAGCCGCATCGGCGCCGGCTACATCAGGTTTTGTCTCTTGGATACCATGCAATCGTTGTTTACGGGCAAATTGCGGAGTGGTGAAATTGTGTCTACTTCGTCATGACCAGCTTCGTACTTGACGGTGCGGCGCTTGATGTTTCTTTGGGGTGCGATCAAAGAAGGGAAGACGTGGATGACATGGCACCTATTCATCGCATCCACAGTCTACAGGGCCTCCAGTCTTCACCAGAGGCTTATAAGGCCCCAAGGGCTGACTGTCCTTGTCATTCTAGGAATGATGTTGCCTTGGTTGCCAAAACGATTATTCTAGCATTGGTATCGCACAATTTTCGTAGCGATTGCCGAAAGGCATAGGAATTCCGCCAAGACCGTCGCACGGGCCTGATTGTATGCTTGCCCGAGCGGCCCGAACCTCCGACACTCCTATACAAGAGGCAACAATGGCAGAGTTTGAAAATGGATATATCTTGGATTCTTCTGTTACGCTAACTTTAAACATCTCATCAATCTTTTCCTCTTCTCAACACTCAAGCTGATGCCTTGATGTAGGGAATACCCGTCAGCTTGTAGGCACGCTCCGAAAGATGCGGCTTGTTGACGGGCTCAGTTCTGTTGTGAGGATCCGGCTCGCCATCTCTCGTTGCCTTGTTACGACCCATGACTTTGCAGTTCTAACGGGTATTAGTATATCGTCATCATCAAACAGAAAAGATCGTAACTTACGGGCCAGTGGGTGGTACCGAACCATCCTTCAAATGCGACCTTCTTCCTCGCCAACTCCTCCTCAGAGGCTTCTGGGACAGGCATGTAACATGTGTAGACGCAGAATCTGCTCTGGTCTGTGGTGGAAGAGAGGTTGTAGTGGGGAGTACGCGAGTCCCAGAGGAGGAGGTCACCAGGTTCAGCGCAGACCTTTGTCCATGTGCAACCTTCCTTCTCCAGCCACTTCATACCCTCATTGGTGAGACCGTACCATTCTGGGTTCCAAGCGGGAATGTTCTTGCCCTGTTCTGTCTCCCATGCCATCTCCTTGTGGAATCTCTCGCTCAACAGGTGTGCTCCCGAGCAGACAATCAAGCCACCATCATCAGGACCGTTGGGCAATAGGTTGACCAATCCCTGGAGACATCTGAATCCGTTCTTTGTGGGGTCCTGATCCTGGTGAGGCCAAGGCTTGTTTGGGGGCAGATCCTTTCTTCCAGCAAGACCGAAATTAACTGCATCAAAAGATACAAGAAGATCCTGGGTGTTGAGGACCTTCTCGAAGACGTCCAAAACACCAGGCTCCGAACGGATCTCCCAGACGAAATCCTCGTGTGTGACGGCGTAATCGAGGCACATGCCCTTGTTGTTGATCTCGGGGAGGTGCTTGGAGTTCCAGGTGCTGCGGTCGTTGCGATCGTATCCCAAACCACTGTGTAATGTAAGAAGCAGGTCTCGAGACAGGAGAACGACCAAACTTACTAGCCCTCTAGGTATTGGTGCATGCGTTCTGTGTAATCTGCAGCACGTTCCTTGGGAACAGCTCCCTTGACAACAGCATAGCCATTCTTGGCCAGGTCAGCCTGCCAATCATCGGTGCCGACAAGGTGGATGGCAGTCTTGGGGACTTCGGTGTGAACTTCTGAGAAACCCATTGCGATGGTGTATGTTTGATGTGGTTGAGAGTTTGTGTAAAAGACAAAGTGGATGTTTTGAGTCTTAGCTAGGAGAAAAAAGTCCTATTATACTTGGATCTCTGGGGCGCCCAGCCGCTGACCGGGGTACTGCTGCGCCTGACAATGGACACGGAGCGGAGACGGGAGATACAGACTGGCTGACTCGATGTTCCAGGCATGCAGATGATCGGAGGTGTGTGTATGTGGAGTGCGGGGTACGCAGGCTGACCCGCCCGATCAGCGCCGAACCGAGAGCCTTTACGACCGAGACGCCCGAACCGTTCAGGGGGCAAGCGGAAAATGTGGAGGACGACAACATCGGCTTGTTCTGAGCCATGCATGGATATGGATAGTGGATCTCATAAGACAGATAGAACGCGGAGCACGGAGCTCTGGGGTTACCGTAGGAAAAACAGACTCGTACAGATTGTTCTTTGAAGTGGCGAACCTTCTAATATCTTTGATCCCAGATCTCGGGGTGCATTGGACCATCTTAGTGAGATCCTCCTGCTACAAGACTATCAGATTCTGCGGTCCTGGAAATACATGGTCGTCGGAAGGATCCCGTGCAGAAGGATATATCAAGGTCAATGAGAGCATATGGCGGGTAAATCGTATATAGCAATAAGGTATGAAACGACTCGCAATCACACAGAGCCTCAATCTCGTGTATTAGCTTCAGAGAAATCTTGTGAGCTCAGGATTGCAGTGCGACGAATCATTGGACTTGTGAATTGTTCTGTCATTCCATTCTCATTCATATTTCGTAGTCATGTACTATATACTCAAATCTCTGTCTTCCTCTCCGTCATCTCTGTTCCTACTTTACTCGGGTCTGCGTTCTTTTGCACCGTCACTGTCTCTTCAACGACAGGTGTCTCTTCAGCCACTGTCTCATCGTTCTCGGTCTTGCGCGGCTTCGAACCCAGATCAATCTTGCCGATCCAGAACGTTGCAATAAGCATCACTGCGCAGAAAGCTGTATAGAAGATCCACATGTTGCTCAAAGCACTCGCGTATCTGATCGAGGTCTCACCACCACCAGCCGAGACATGTCCGTTACCTGTCAATGAGCTGGATCCGAGCCCTCTTTGAAGTACGACACCTCCAATCACCACAGATAGAGAGGTGACCAAACTGCGAAGGAAGCTGAAGGCGGAGTTGGCGGCTGCGACATCTCTTTGCTTCACCACACTCTGAAGTGCAATCATGGGAGCCTGGAATAGTGGTCCGACGCCGATGCCCGCAATGATTTGGAAGACGATAATCTTCCATACAACCATCTTCGGGCCAAAGTTGATGAAGAGACCGGTACCGAGAGTCATGAAGAAAGCACCAAACCAGATAACGAGCTTGACTTTTCCGGTCTTGCCAATCACCATTCCAGTCAAGAAAGTAGCGAGCGAAAGTGGTAAAATCAATGCAAAGAGAAGCACTCCTGAGATGATTGGAGAGCGACCAAGTACTGCTTGGAAGTACAAGGCAAGGTAGAAATCGAATCCGATGAAGACAAAGCTGTGACAGCAAGCAACAGTGAGAGCAGCTCTACTTGTACGGGAGGCGAAGACTTGAATCGGTATGAGAGGCTCCTTGGCACCCTTCCATTCCCAAAGCATGAACGCCACGAGTAGGGCAACACCAGAGATGAGCATACCAAGGGTGTAGGCTGAAGTCCAAGAATGTTGATGACTGGCACCGCTTTCAAGTCCGAGAAGGAAGAGAATGGCACCACCTGCGATGCTGATACATCCAACGTAATCCAAGCTGGCAAGAGTCTCTTTGGCGGGAGCTCTTTTAATGTTGAGCTTCAGACAGATTGCCGCCAGAGCGAGTGAGATGCCGTCGAGTGGCAGATTGATGTAGACTATTCAGTAACGCGTCAGCTCAAATGTTCTCCCTGATCAAGGTTGATTGTACTCACAGCACCATCTCCAACCAATGGTCGAAGTGAAAACACCTCCCAACATTGGACCAAGAGCACTTGCAATGGCCCAAACAATGGCTGACAGACCATAGTACTTTGCTCGATCCTCGAGTGGAAAGATATCGCTGATGATGATGGTGTTCAGAATCATCATACCGCCTCCTCCAATTCCCTGCAAGCAGCGACCACCAATGAGAACCAGAATGTTGTGGGCAAGAGCAGCTAGCAAACTGCCACCAAGGAATATGGCATTGGCCGCGAGAAGTGCAGACTTTCTTCCAATGACATCTGACAGCTTGGCCCAGAGTGGTGTCGATGCAGTAGTTGCAAGATTATAAGCTGATCCAACCCATGTGTACTGCGCTGAGGTGGCGTGAAGGCTGCTGGCGATAGTCGGAAGTGCGGTCGCGACGATTGTAATGTCGATCGCAGCGAGGAATTGAGAAAGACAGAGCGAAAGCATCACAAATCTCCTTCTTGTCGTTCCCATAGTGTTGATGACTACCCCAGACATATCAGTTTGAACACGGTGCAACTCCAGGTCCTGCTGGTCTTCTCTTCGGTCCTCCATCGTTGTTGCTTGGCTATTGGGCTTCATGGTGAATGCTGAGGAACAGATGGACACACATCGAGGGCAACGACAATAAGGTCATGATTGTCGCACAAGACACTAGACAACGGGACGGCATACTACATTCGCCGGACACCGACATGCGAGTCCAAAAGGGTATGCAAGGCAAGAGAGGAAGATGCACTTTGCCAAACCTTCCAGGCACGAAGGAGTCCGCACTCGACCGAGACCCACAGTTTTTTCGGGTCCACATTCCGAATGAATGCTGGGGTCTCCGCACTTTGACCGAGAGCGACCAATACTCCACCAGTAGAAGGTACGATCAAGCGTTGACGGGGACGGAGCAGCGCGAGCAGTTGTGCGAATGCGTCTGGATCATGTGCAACAGTTTGACCACATCTTGGGTGCGTACGGAAAACCCCTTGTCCTGTGAGCAAGTCGGGAAAGGTAAGCAGGAGCAACACCATTTAATACATAAGTGACTTTCGAGTGTGGCATCCCAATCTCGTGATCTCATATCCTCGAAGAGTCAAGCGTTCCCGCTGCTTCTGAGAACGCTCTAGCTATGACGATGATCCGATCTACCGAGTCGCTATTGATTGTAAGATCGCATGTATTCCGATTAGTTGAGATAGAAGTGTTCCACATTATCATTCTCACACACTCATTCAATCACGTTGAAGAAGCTGATCAGAAGTGCATAACATTGAACAAGTAACGTCTTAATCATAACACATACACAAAAATCTTCTAACTATACACAAGTTTCGATCTTCTGTGGCTTCATAGCCCCCATATATACACCTTATTAGAGATACCTCTCTACTCGCCCTTGTCCTTGGCAAATCTACCAGTGAAGGCTCTGATGTTCTTGCCCCAGATGAAGATTGGAACACCCAAAAGACCGAAAGCGGCGGTAAGAGCGGCAAAGATACCGAAAGCACCATCGTAACCCTTGGATTGAATCATGGGCTGGATACCGTAGCTGACACCGAAGCTCATGATACCTCTCATAGCGCAAACAATGACAAGGAGAGGACCGGCACGAGCTGGGTAACTGTCGAGAAGGTAGGTGATCGCGACGATGTTGGCACCGACAAAGGCGAAGTAGTAGGCTATGAAAAGTATTAGTTTCGGTGATTAGAAATGATGAGAGCAGTATGAACTTACCGGCAACAACCCAGACATAGGTGAACCAGTGGTACTCTGTAGGGTGCTGAGCAGCGAGACCGTAAAGGACACAGCTGAAGACTCCGACGACCAAAGGGATGATGAGAGGAAGAATACGGTTCTCAGGCTCGTGGATACCACCGTTGCGCTGGGCACGCCACTTGACAAGTTTGTCGGAACCGGAACCAAGGAGGGGAAGAGCGATGATGGCAACAACGATCTGACCAATGTTGACGTAACTGGCCTTGTCTTGCTTCCAGTTGTATGGAGGTGCGGTGACGATGTTGCCATAAGTCGTGCCAATGGCGATGTTGGCACCAAGGGTCAGACCGTTAAGGCAGAGCGCCCACAAGACATTGGGGAAGACGAGAAGTCCAAACATTTGCTGGATGATACATCAGTTTTGATGGACTAGTACGCTTGAGAAAAGTGGTGCTTACCTTGTAGACATCGAAAACAT
Organism: Aureobasidium sp. EXF-8845; assembly: GCA_024195465.1. NCBI lineage: Eukaryota > Fungi > Ascomycota > Dothideomycetes > Dothideales > Saccotheciaceae > Aureobasidium > Aureobasidium sp. EXF-8845. The sequence goes on along the minus strand of SWBH01000118.1, from coordinate 4,378 downwards.
GCTTCATGTCGGGCTTGCCAACGATGATACGGAAGTCGGTACGGAAAGTGCGAGCCTGGTAACGAACAAAGTCAAGCTCAGGCTTGACAGTACAGAGAGTGACTGAAGGAGAAGCCTTGTTCACGGTCTCTTCAATATCGAAGTGGTGCTCGGCAGCCTCCTGGTAAGATGAGAGGGGACGTTCGTACTTTGTCTCGGGAAGGAAGAGAAGGGCAGCGATAAAGACTGCACCAGCGAGACCGGCACCAAGACCATACCAGCCCTCGGGAGTAATCTTACCCGCAATAGGGCTGGCAAACACAGTGTAGATGGTAGTGATGATGACCTGGATGGCTTGCTGAGTCATGAGGTACTTGCTGCGCTCGTGGAGGAAGTACATCTCCTGAGTGATCATGGGAACCAGAGCTTCACTCTGACCAGCTGCAAGACCGACAATACAGCGAGCAGCGAGATGGACATCGTAGCTCTTGGCTGTTGCGCAAAGGACTGAACCAATGACCAGGACCAGAGTCGAGATGAGAATGATGACACGACGGCCAACGCCAAGAGCGAAAGGCATACCGATTATGTTACCGATTCCCCTTCAAAGATGTCAGCTCCGTCGAAGGTCAATAGGAAATGTTTGATTCATACATGAAGAGCGTGGGGAAGGTCATGAGATGCGTGATATCAGCGTAACCCTTGCCTTGTTGCACGTATCCGGGGATGTAGAATCCCAACAAGCCTCCGAATCCACTGACGACCGAAAGACCGACAGCAGAGACTAGGTATGTCAGTATAAGAGTAGAGTGCGAAGAATAAATTTGGACTTACAGCATGAGATGATGACCAGAATCACCCATTTCTGCCAAACTGGGCAGTTGAGAGGATCTTGGGGATCCGCAGTTGGTGTTGGGATGTAGACAGTCGCTCCATCGGTCAATTTGACGGTTCCCATGGTGTTGACCTGTTCAAGGGTCTTCGAATGTGTGAGCTCCTCGATGAGCTCGACATTGGTGCTCTTAGTCTCGCCCATATTGGCGAAGTGCGTTCAGAAGACTGTGTGAGTCAACTAGAGAGGCAGGTGCTGTTCGCGGAGGAGTCGTCGATGTTGTGGTATTGATGTTCGATGGTGATGAGGAGAGGACGGGTGGGTCTGTCGATCCAGAGGCATAACTATATACACTTCGGTCGACACTTTGAGGTCCGCGTCTTGTCGGCAATGTTGCTTCGCCAAGTGTGGAGGAGCGAGACGAAAGGCAACTCCGCAAGTCATTTTCGAAGCCTGGACGGTACTTGTGGCTTGCCAGCTGCGGAGATTCCAGTAATTGTTATCTCGTACACGCCTCAATTGTCAATGTAGGTCCTCCGATTCGTCAGATGCACCGACCGAAGCCCGCTAGTGAACCTACCCCCACAGCCGGGCTCGAGAATGTGGGGGCTCATCTGGGGTTTCGGCGATCATCAACCTGGAGCTCGGGGCAAATTGAGGGGTTGATCATGGTGCAATCGTGATACACCACTGAGACTCGCTCGCGTCTTCATCGGTATTGTGGACAGAAAGTGCTCCCAAGAAGTGTAAAAGCCTGGCAAAGTGGAGAGAAACCCGGTCAGAGGTGTGAAGGGTCGAGTCGTGTCAGTAGAGCGATACGAGATGGCCACAATGGTCGAATGCCTCGACTGCGATGATCTAGAGACTAAAAGTTCCAGAGAAGTCAATTGTGTAGGTGTTGAGAGCGCTGTGCCATCACGGTGGCTGGTTGATCTTGATCATCGTCTTCGAGTACGTAAACACTCCAGGACTGAAAGGAGCGATCCTCGTTGCTTGACCGGACTTGAGGTTTATTGCGTTCAACACAACTCGATCATGAGGACCGGGTTGAGAGCCTGGTGATCGTAAAGGAGTGTCTTTTGGACATAGTCGGTGCCGTAATGTACTCTCGAGCGAGATCTCGAGTCGAACATAAGTCACACTCAGAATTCAAGATTGTAGTTCGATGCGATCAAGTGAAATGATTGATGACTGATATTCGATGACTGATATTAGAACTATCTTGGGGTCTCCCGAACGCATCATGGTCTAGCAGGACACATGAAGCGCTCTATAAACGCAGCCTTCAAGGATTGGAGGTCCTTCGCGTTGCTGGGAAGAACCTTCTAGATCCCACATCAACCATCTTAACATAGCATCCGTTCTCAGATCGTTCCAGTGAGTAACCAATCAGTAATGAGACTGCTTGAACCACTCCAATAGTACAGTCGCGTTTCTTCAGAGTCCTGCTCGATCACTGGAAAGTTTGTAAGACAATGGTTGGTGGAGTGGAGTTCCTTTGAAGATCCAGAGAGTCACAGCTATCGGACTCCATCGAGTGTCACCATCTGATACTATCCCGATATGAGTGATCATGTCCTTGCCGTTGGATGAGAAAAGGTTCTGTCCTCTGCGCTGACTTGGCGGCATCAAGTTCGGAGGCGGTCCCTCGTTGTGATCTGTAGACTGTTATGTCCGAGAGTGAAGAAGCCTTTCTGGAAAAGCTTGGCTGGCCCTTCCATGGGAGCCTAATATGACATTAGGTTCGGGCGAGATGAAGCAGAGGAAAACCCAAAGATGTGACCGATGTCGTATGGAAGGCGTTTTGGGCCTGGCCTTGAGAAAGCCTCGTCGACCAGTGGAAGTCACAGAGAAGAGGCTAGATGTATATACCCATTCGGTCATGGCTGGTGCTTGGAAAGAGATCATTACAACTCGGCCGAGTCCGAATGCATGTGACACTGCCACACTGGTGGTTCGAGGTCTTGAGTGAACGACTTTGATCACCGAACGGGCCAGACTGAATATAGGAGAAAAAAGTGGGGCGGAGTTTCACCCCCAGCATGTTCTATCTCTAGTGGCCGAGCTGGCCGACGGTGCGGGGCTGCTGCTTCCCAAAGTCCACCGAAGCCACCGAAGTCACCGAGCCCGAGGGTCAGAAGACAAACTCGGCCGAGCTTTCCACAGAACTTCTACTCACTGTGGCTGGGTCAGATTCCCCTCGGCCCGAGCTTCTACCAACAGGAACACGTTCGGATTTGGTTGGGACACTCCACGGCGAGTGGGCCAGGACTGTATACAGCTTGCGAACGGAGGAATTATCCAGCGAGCGAGCGGTCGGTGTGATTGAAGATAAGGTGGAGGACGCGCCTGTAACAATATTGTCCACAAAGCTGGTTCAAGGTCAGGAAATGAAGGACCTGGACTCGGACAGCCTCGTTGAGCAAGACGTCGAGATTGTTATCCACGATCGCGCTCGTTTGTATGTCGACATCTGCCGTTCACGAGCAAGCCGATAGTGATACACCGAAGTTATGTAATTTTCAATGGTCTTCAAATCCAGTACCTGTTGTCCAGTCGAGTTTTTCAAAGCCTCCAACATCACCACCTGAATCCATCCAATCCCATAGTTCTTCAAGATTGTAGCCTTCAAATGGTAGGACATTGACGTCCGGGATATCATCAATACTTCCCATTGCGGTGGTGTGGCTTGCGTTGTCAAGCAGGATATTAGCGATCTGCATTGTCGAATGTTCTCTGTTCATAGCATTTGATGCTGGTGATGAGTTTGATCCTCCCGATAGAGCAGCTTGATGACTTTGTCCACTGCTACTTGAGGTGAGGTGGTTGATCGGTGAGGGCTTAGCAAAACCATTGCTGTCAATCATGGTTTGGCTGTTCAGGCTCGTGGTGCTGCTGGACTCTCTGGGAATGCGTGGATCGTTGGGCTTCAGGCGATGTGTTGTTCTACCGTTTTGTGCCGATTTCAATCGTGCTAGACATTCCATAACTTTCTCGCAGATACCAGTTGCGCCTGGAGGATGTCAGTTGATGATGAACACAAGATTGGGTGGTCGACATACCATTTGAGAACTCTTCATTCATACCAGTCTTGCGGAAAGCTTGAGAAGTCCATTCACTGACGGCTTTGAGCAACTGTCGCTTTTAATCAGTATAGCCATCTCAATCACGCAGAAATTATCACTTACCTCCAAGTCCGAAAGCTGCATCCTGCCTGCGGGATTTTTAACAATATACGTAGCAAGCACTACGCAAGCTAGAAGGGCGGGTCCGCCACTGAGCAGGCGCGAATCGATCTTTCTTTCAAGTAACTCAATAGTGATCCTGGCGACCGCTCGGGCGCTACTGACACAGATTGCTTCACCTCCCTTGAGTCTGTATCGAGCATCGTTATCAGGTAAGACTCTGTCGATCTCTTGCTGCAGGGCTGCTAGCGGTTGAATCAAGGCGGCTCGGTGAACAGCTATCACAGCTTGATGGTATTGAAAAGATAAGATGGCCGCGAGATGATACTGATCGTCTCCACAAAGAATGTCGTTGCCAGGTCGAAGCTCAGCAGGCACCAGA